>CAUYQG010173614.1:0-21992 GCA_963574415.1 Tarsius wallacei
GTATAAATGGAGTTAACAAATACCAGAGATTTATTTCGTAAGAGCCCTTTGTTTTTTGTGTGGAAGATACTGGAGAAGGGTTCAACAAACTCATTTCTTCTTTTTTGGGGGTGCATAGCCAGGCTATGTTCCTTGGTTTCCCTTGCAATTAGACCTAACCACGTGATCAAGTTTTAGGCAGTGGAATGTGTGTATCAGTAATGTGTATCATTTCCAGTTCTGGCTCATAAAAGCCTTCCCCATGCTATCCTCCACGCTTTTGTTTTTGTGCATTATCCATCCACCAGTTAAACACAAAGGTCCTTGTCTTAGAGGATGGCGAAGACACAGAAAGGACAGGTCCTGGGTTGCCCTGTAAGGGAAGGTTGTCTACTAAGCGGAACACCGTTTTTGGATTTACCATTTTAAAACACTGAATTTTAGGGTTGGTTTGTTATGGCAGTTGGTGTTACCTTTTCCCATCATTTTTCAGCAGTTCTCAAGCTTTCTCACCCTCACACACCTGAGAGACGAGACACTCCCATCATATTCATGATTCATCATAGCAGGGAAAGATAGCTCAAGACAGCCAAGGACCTCACTCTAAATCACATGCTGCAAAAGTGGTTGAGCAGGAAAGCTGCAGGGAAGTGCTATTGGATTTAGCAACAGTTAGACCACTGCTGGAACAGCTCCGGTAGAATGCAAATGGCAGGAGGCGAGACGGCAGAAGCATGAGAAGTGAATAGCGAATGCACATATGGGGACGGTGAAGGAAGTCGTCGGATATATTAGATTCAGCAGCACAATCACAGGGTTGCAGAATTCATGCAAAACAAGGGAATGCTTACTGGGAAAGCTATTTGTTAAAAGATCTCAAGGCAAGGATCTTTGTTGATATAATAAGAAGATAACCATATATCCTTGTTTGCCCAGGGTGGTGTTGGTTTATGTTTGTTAATCTAGCATCATTATTAAGACCTTTCACTCTTAGCAATGTCCTAGCTTAGATAAAAATATTATACAGTTATCCCTCTACACTATGACGAACTCATCTGCACATACAAGGGGTTTAGATCTGAAGGAGTAGCTCTTAAGCATGTAGAAAGTTAACTTATGAATAAGCTACCTCTGCGTATACGGAATGTTCTTGGGTTATATCTTATGAGGGGGTTGAAAATCATGGTTTTTGTTTTACTTTCATGACCCCATAGAATTAGCTCTAATGCATGGCTGTATTTAGGAAAGAGAATGTGGATGACCTTCATTGCTCTTGGTTCTCTTTTGGCCTATTTTTGTTTCTCTGGCTTTTTTCTTGGATGGTCTTTCTGTGTTCTGCTTTGTCATAGAAAGTAACTTTGTTTTTTTATTTTTAAATCATGCATGAAAAGAACTAGTAGCAGTAAAGAGAATTTTTGTTTTTGTCCTTGAAGGAAGGGAAAGATCTTTCTAAGTATAGGAATAAGAACTCCTAAGTCAAGTATTGATAGATTTTCCTGTATAGAAGTACAAAAACTACGTACCTCAAAGACTATCCCCAAATAAAAGGTACAAATGGCAAACTCTGACAAAATATGTAACACGGCAAATACAATGTTAGAAGTTTTATTCTCCATAAAGAGCAAATAATAGGTTATAATAGAAAACACATGTCTCCTATGTCCCAGCATGGATTATTGCCTTTAATATACCTAACCACTCTATCCTTTCAGTTTTACAGATGATGGTTGGGTAACTTGCCATGCCGTGTGACTCCTAAGTGGTAGATACGGGGTATGAACCCATGTGGACAGATTCCAGAGCACAGACCCTTAACTACTATTCTCCTAGAGCAAAACACAAATGGAAAACCCTAAAAAATAAAGCTAAAAAATCACTGCCAGCTCCTATCTACGTCAATCTGCATACATGTACTTATATATGCACAAATGACCAATAAAAATACTTAAATTTATTCAAAATGATGGCAAAATCAAAACAAATTAAAAAAGAAAAAACTCAAAGTCTCCTTTTTTGTCTATCAAATTGGCAAATCTTCTGTTTTCTGTGAAGATAATGAGAGTTGATAGAGGTGGAGTGAAATGTTGGTGGTCCTGTCCTTTTAATAGCATTTGTGTGGGAAAATGTACTATTTTCTTTCACTGACATAATGGTTACTGATATTATTTTTGGTAAGAATTTGACATGGTGCATCCAAAATGTTAACATTGTTTATTGCCTTTGACCTAGTAGTTATACTTTTTAAGAATTTATCTAGTGAGATAAATATTCAGAAAATCTCACATACTTAAGATACCAGTTGATAGATGTAATGCTATTTAAACAATTTGTAAAGAAAATGATAACTCAAACATCCATTCAATAGAAGAATGTTGGTTGAGCAAGTTTTCAAAGCTACATAAAATGGAGCGCCTTGAAGCCATTTAAATATTATACAAGAATAATAGTATAAAATGAATCCTCACAATACATATTAATGAAAAGAATCTTATAAAACACTGTGTAAACTAGGATCCCAGTTTTATTAGGATTATGTGTGTAATCCTGGAAGAGACTTACCAGAATGTTAACTGCATTTGTTTTTCAGTGGCTAGATTAGAGGTGGTTTATAGTTTTTGTTTATTTCTTTTATATTTTACAAATTGTGCTCAGTGGATCTGTCTTCCTTTACCAGAAACACAAATCTTATTTCAAAACACTTAAGGAAGAAGATTTTGAACACTTGACTTAGGAGTTCTTATTTCTACATTTTAGAAAGATCTTTTTCCTCCTTCAAGCACAAAAACAAAAATCATCTTTATTGCTACTAGTTCTTTTAATACATGATCTAAAAAAAAAAATACCTGTGGTTGCATTATTATTTTTTTTTTTGGAAGGTTGTGAATTATGCTTAGAAAGTAACAGGGAAATCAAAAGAAGAGGCAAAAACGTAGGTATTTCATCATCCTTATGGGAGAAAAACATTTCCTATGTATCCTCATTAAAGATTGTATATTTAAGGTATAAAGGCAATTTTGGTTCCATTTAATTTAGTTATTAAATTAACTAATTAATTTTTTGAGTTGGAGTCTCACTCTGTTGCCCAAGCTGGAGTGTGGTGGCACAGTACGGCTCACTATACCCTTGAACTCTTGGGCTCAAGCAATTCTTCTGCCTCAGCCTCCCGAGTAGCTGGGACTACAGGTTTTTGTCACCACACTTGGCTAATTTTTTTCTTTTGTAGAGACGAGGGCTTGCTGTGTTGCCCAGGCTGGTCTCGAACTCCTGGGCTCAAGCAATCCTCCTGCCTTGACCTTTCAAAGTACTGAAGTTACAGGTGTGAGCCACCGCACCTGGCTGGTTCCATTTTAATAAACAATTCAACCTCTGGTGTCATTCCCCCAGCCGTAGTTGCTTAGCAACAGGTTTCTTGTTGCAGGTATGACTATTCGTTTGTGCCTCTCAACATGACCTTTCCAGGAATCAGCTCTGTCTTATTGAGAAATGCAGATTTTTAAAAAAAAATCTTACTGCAATGTTACTGAAATTGAGAATTATATTTCCATTTCATTGTATCTAGTAAAACCTGAAACTTCTGAAAAACTTAAAAAAAAAAATCAGCAAATTAGAAAGATAGAATCCATTTCTCTGTTTCCTAAATTATTATATAAAGAAAGCACTGTGATGAATTGATCACACATTTTTGTAAGTGGGTAGATTCTTATATTTGCTGAAACACATTTAGCTGATGCTGCCTAATGGTGATATTAGATACAATAAAAAAAAAAATCCTGTCTGTTATCTGTGTATTTCCAGCAACATCCTGATCTGGCAGGAATTATTTTTGAGAGCCTGTTCCCTTTGGGGACAGCATCCTGTGGGGGCACTTCTGCTTCCGCTTGATTTCCTGTGTATTTAAAGAGCTCCTAACAAGAACAAGTGTAGGCTATGTGATGACTTTTTTCCTCTTGCAAATAAACATGAAAATCTTGTTCCTCTGTGGCTCGGTGCACAATGAACATTCATTATTGAAACAAAACATTTGCTCCCCCCCCTCAGTGTTTTTCTAGTTAAGTTAGGTAGGTGAGTGTTACAATTGAATTAAAACTGACTAGCTATGGCTGTGACCCTTTTAGAACACGTCTGTTCGAGGTCAGATGATTTGGCGATCGGAAATACTTGTCAGTCAATGTCAGCTCTCTTCCTTTACCCCCTCTCCCAGTTCTCTTGCCTCTAGCTTTGGGGATGAGGGTCTGCTTCCTCGTTCATGTGGCAACTGCTTCTCTGGGCTTCTTCCCAGCTTTGCCTTGTGCACAACTAGCTGCGCCTTGAGCCCTGTTGCTTCCGCTGCTGATGGCCACCTACATTTCAGGACAATTCTTCTCCCTCCAAGTTCCGTTGCTGTGGAGAGTGATGCCCAGGGAGCACTTAAAACTTGACTATTGCTTGGTTTCCACTATGCAGCCATCCGCAAGGAAACATACAAGGGAGGACCCCAGAACAACCAGAATTTATTAAATAAAAAAGTGGGTATTTATTCTTACATTTTGCACTTGAGTCACCTTCCAGCTACTCTTTGTTTGATGCAATACACCTATTGAGATGCTTTTTCCACTGCTCAGAACAGTTTTTGATCTCATCCATGTTGATGCCTTTTAGTGCTTCTGCTGTTTTTGTTTCACCTCTTCCACATCATCAAAACGTTTTCCTTTGAGGACTTTTTTCATCCAGGGAAACAAAAAAAGTCACTTGGGGAGAGATTGGGTGACTAGGGCGGGTGAGGCATGGGGGTCGTGCCATTTTTGTTTGGTGTGCTCATAAATCACTTATCATGAAATGGGCAAACGTGTTGAAAGAATCTCAAAAACAATAAATAAATAGCTGAAGCCGAACCAGCTTCTCACAACAGTGCTAGCTGGTCCACTGATGCTGATGGGATCCTAGAACATTTACCTAGCGGGAGAAGCCTGTCCCTCTAAAAGGCAATTACTTATTTATTTTAGCCCCCCCTCAGATGTGTAGTAGACTGTGTTAGGTGCTTGTAAATAATAGGGAGGAACAACAATCGGCAAGAAAAATCTTAAAAAAGGAAAGTCCGTCTGATGACTTTATAAGTTCAAAGGAAGAAAACTGCAAAAGTTAAAGCCTCTTCGAGGACAGTAAAAGTCGAGCCTTTCATAAGGTAGTCCTGTCATGTGTCCCCCTCTGCTGCCAGCCTTGCTCTTCTGACGTAAAGTTCTTTCTCTTCTACCATTTCCAGGAAGACTCCTTCTTTGAGCCTCCATGGTGGAAATCTCCCCTCTCTGTAGGGATATCTTTTATCCAAGGATTATCCACAGTTCATCAGACACAAGACCCGCCCCCCCAACAGTGCATCTTCCAGTGTTTGGAATAATACCATGGGTGGACAGAATAGCGTGAAAAAGTTTGGTACAGACGGTATGAGGTCCCAGCTCCTTCTGAATATCCTTGCTCGTGTGGAGTTTTGAGTATGCCTCCTCATTCTTCAGCAGATTGCTAGTGAATTTGATCGCCATTCTAAATATGTATATATATTGCTCAAAACACGTGTCCATTTTGATGCCTTTTAGTGCTTCTGCCATTTTTTGTTTCACTTCTACGTCAGCAAAATGTTTCCTTTTGAAGACTCTTTCCATTCACTGAACAAAAAAAGCTGCTTGGGGCAATATCGGGTGAATAGAGAGGGTGGGTTGCAGGGGGGGTGGTCACAAGTTCTCCTTTAGTGAAGTTTTTTTTTGAAAATTCTTTCAATCTGCTTGCCCATTTCATGAATGGGTTATGAGTACACTTGCCCACACCACACTGAGTGTTCAGCAGTTTTTGACCAAAACCATTATGACCCCCTTATCCCAACCTCCCAACCTCCCTATTCACCCAATCTCTCCCTGAGCGACATTTTTTGTTTCCTTGGATGAAAAAAGTCCTCAAAGGGAAAAGTTCTGTGGATGTGGATGAAACAAAAAGTGGCAGAAGCACTAACAGGCATCCAAACTGATGAGTTAAAAAACAGTTTTGAGAAGTGGAAAAAGCATCTCAACAGGTGTATTGCATCAGATGGAGAGTACTTTGAAGATGACTGAAGTTTAAACATGTTAAGAAATAAATCCACACTTTTTTGTAAATAAATTCCAGGTTTTTTTTGGTCCCCCTCATAGGCAACTCACTTAGGAGGTGAGTGTGAGAGTCAGGATTTGAATACAAGTAGCCTGACTCCAGAGTTACCAGCTATGATGTCGAGGCCAGAGCATTATGTCACCAAATCCTAGAACTGTGCCTGGTACATAGAAGGTGCTTACTATTTTCTGAATGCATGAATGAATGAATCTAGGGCCACATGGCATTCACTATTGATGTGTGGACTGGGATCCCCTCACCATTGCCCTGCGTGGTCTTCCCTGGTACCCTCCAACTTTTCTCCCCTCTCTCTGCCCTCTGTCAGTTTAGACCTCTGTTCTTCTAGCCAAGACTGTTGCAGTAGCTTTATCGTGGTCTCACTGCTTCCAGACTTGTCTTCCAAGCCATTTGATTTCCAGATGAATGCTTCAAAGTGTCTCTCTGAACACATTGGTCCCTTGCTCAGAACTTTGTTTCTTCCAGTGGTTTATAATTCTTCATTCTCGCTTTTAGGGGGTTTCTGTAATATGCTACACTTGTATCCCGGGCTCTTACCAACTAGACAATCTGCATTTTAGTTTCATTTTTTTAATACATTCAGTGCTTTCTCCTCTTCTGTTCCTTGTATTAACTATTTTTCATTCTTAGACACTTTTTTTCCTGTCCTGACTTGGCCAGAACCTCTGACTCAACTTCTGCTGCTGTCTTTATTTTTCCTTGGGGCATGTTAAGAACTTTAAGTTGAGAGCATTTCCTGATGGATTGATTATAGCAAGCCTATGAAATATGAATAGACAATGAAATGTCCTCAAAGCAAGACACTTGGCATATGTGCTGATGGTGGTTAAGTACCCTGGAATGTTGCATTTATGGCTGAGAGAGAAATGTAAATATCTGTTAAGTGCAGAGACTGTCTAGGAAAAAGGCACCAGTGTTAATTAACATCCTTTGCGAACCTATTTCCTTACTACCTTAGGTCTTTAAGTGGTGTCAATCAAGAAGGTCCTTGACAATGTCTTTAAAGTATACAGGTTGTTTTATAGGAGATAAAAAGTGACTCAAATTCTCTCTAGCATATTGAAACAGCAACTTCTTATGTATCGAATTTAAAGCAGTGATAACTACTTTCCTACCAGCAAACATTTTCAGGTTTTTTTTATTTTGAGTTAGAGTCTTACTCTGTCGCCCAGGCTGGAGTGCAGTGGCACATTTCCAGCCACCGCAACCTCTACCTGCTGGGTTCAGGCAATCCTTCCGCTTCAGCCTTCCAAGTAGCCAGAACTACAGGCATGCGCTACCACGCTCAGCTAATTTTTTGATTTATTGTAGAGATGAGGTCTCATCATGTTGCCCAGGTTGGTCTTGAACCTGCAGGCTCAGGTAAACCTCTCGTCTAGGCCTCCCAAATTGCTGGGATTATAGACTTGAGCCACCACCCCTGGCCAACATTTAGTTTTAATAGGGAACTGTAGGAAGTATTCTTTGTGATTTTGTCTTCTGGAAGAGATTATGGTATTCTTTTTTCCTTAAATGTTTGGTAGAATTTGCCAGTGAAACCATCTGGGCTTTCTTTAGCTGGTAGAGGTCTATTGGTGTTATCTATTTCTCCTTCTGTGAGTTGGTGTCTTTCAAGGAATTGTTCCATTTCATCTATATGATCACATTTGTAGGCATAAGTTTTTTCTTAAGGTTTTTTTTTTTTGTTATCCTTTCAGTGTCCATGGGGTTAATAGTAATGATCTCTCTTTTATTTTTAGTATCGGTAAATTCGTGTCATCTCTCTTTTTTCTTAGTTAGCTTAGTTGGAAGCTTGTCAATTTTATTGATCTTGCAAAGAGCCAGCTTTTGGTTTTATTGGTTTCTGCTTGTGTTTTCCTGTTTCCAATTTTACTGATTTCTGGTCTAATTTTTATTATTTCTTTTCTGCTTGCTTGAGACTAAAGTTGCTCGTCTTTCTCTCGTTTCCTAAGGTGGAAGTTTGGGTTATTGATTTAGATATTTCTTCTGTTTTAATATATACATTTAATGTTATGCATTTTTCTCTAAGCCTTGCTTTGGCTATATCCTAAACATTTTGACAAGTTGTAGTTCGATTTTCATGTAGTTGGTCTATTTCAAATTTCATTTGAGACTTCTTTTTTGACCCATGGGTCACTTCAGAGTGAGTTGCTTAATTTCCAGATATCTGGGCATTTTCCAGCTATCTTTCTGTTACTTATTTCTAGTTTTGTTTTGTTTGTTAAACCTTTAGTAAGTTAAAGTTTGTGTTTTAGATTCTTTTATTTAAAATTCAGATACAAATGAAAACTATGAATTTGAAAGTGCTGCCATGAAGAAACAGGAGGCGGACAGTGGGACTGCCTATCAAGTGGACCCTAGGTTTGCTAGTTGTTCAGATTGTTAAAGACCAGGTCAGTGGATTCTAGTCATCTCTGAAGATGATTTATGTTCTTTCTTGTTATCAGCATCATCAGTTCTGCTGATACTTGAGCTGACACTCCTGGCTTCTACTTGTTCACAGTGAGCCTCTGTTTCCTCAGACATTGAATTTAGAAACTGAAGGAGACCTGAGGCATCTTTAATTGTGATCTTCCAATTTTCAAAAGGAGGACACAAAATTCACAGATCATTAGCAATGGTACCCTGGTCATTTTTGTATTGCTCTTATAATGAGAATCAGTCCCCATGGCTGCTAAGCCCTTGTTTTTACCTCTACTTTCGTGGCTACTTGCCAGATCAGACTATTTTACTTCACCTGGATGACTGTGTGTGCTTCCAAGCTCATCTAGTTGTTTTAAATCAATCCTGTGATCCAATTTAATAAGGTCTTCTGGATGGAATAGACATTACAGGCAAGGCTTTGGTTGAAGTTCTGCATCAGGGATTGGTCAAGATTCCTCAAGGAAATTTTCCAACCAGGAGAAGATTTTACAAACTTGCACTTAGCAGAACTCACCCACTGAATTGTAAACAAAATTCTGGTTGTTGCAGCAGTTACATGAGAATATGTATACAACCAATTTAAATCTGTTAAGAGTATATTGGGGCCTACTACGTACTAGCATGATGTTGGGAGCCAGAATACCCTAAACATAAAGGTTTAAAACACAAACATATACTGAACAAGTTTACAATTCTCATCAAGGATGAAACACGCTCATAAATGTGCAAGGAAGACTATATCCAAGTGCCCAAAGGAACAGTATGAACAAAATGGCTGAAAAATCAAAGGAGAAAAAGCTATGTAAGAGTTTAAAGATGGAGTAAAGCTTTAGATGAGCCATTAGTGTTAAATATGAATTGCAAGGAAAGGAAAGGAAAGACCTCTTCAGAAGGGCAATATTAGGGATAAACCTTGCAGTTCATATGGAGGAATGCTTTCCCATCATTCTAATTTATTAGCATGTAAAACTCTGCTTATCCTTGCTTAAGTTGCATTTCCTTGTCAATTTTTATAGCCTTTCCTTTTTCAAAAATGTTATGAACAGTCTCAATTCACTCAGTTCCATTACCACTTGGTGATGCCAAATTGCTATTAGTGGATAGAGATAATATCTCATAGGTGATTTTCAAAGCATTTTTTCACGTAGTGTTTGTAAGAACAATTTAAAAGACTGTACTGAAAAAAAGTCCTAATATTTTTTAAGAATCCCCACAAACCCCCCCAATTTTATCATTTTTCTGCTATTTTAGCAAGATCTGATTGCAAGTTGAGCATCCCAGATCTGAAATCAGAAACGCTTCTGGTCCCTAGCATTTTGGATGAGGGATACTCAGTCTGTGGAAATTCTTGTGCTCAGTCCCCACATCTGAGCTTCACCTCTGTTGAATTTTAGACTTTAAGAAGTCACTATCACTAGTTTTGGAATAACGAACTTTAAACTAATAACGATATAACCTTATACACAAATTAAGTCTATCTTACTTAGGTTTGCAGTTTTCTTAGACTGCCCAAAGGAGTGTTTGATTTCATGTTATTCACAAAACAGTGCATGGTCTCATCTGCATGAGAGACTCCTAGTTTCTAGATCCCTTCTTCTGGTTGTCTGATTTTTCTGACAATGGTATTTAAAGTCCATGGAATTTTAAAAGGTGAAAGGAACTTCCCTTGAAAGGAGGATCTAAACTTTGGTCAAGGAATTACAATTAGTTTTTCTACATCAACACGGAGTGCTTTTATATTTAGATGAAATAAAACTTGTACATAGTGTGTGAAATAGCAGATATCTTAACTCTGAGATGCTGATGAGAAAAAAAACATTCTACAGGATAATCTGAATGGCCCCTTGTCTGGTCTGTTTAAAAGATACAGAGAAAGTCTGTGATCTATTTACGTTGAACGTTTTCCATAATTATATTTTTAAAAATCTGTAAGCCAGACTTTCACATTATAAAGATTTTTTAAAATAAAAGATTTAAATATCAAGGGTTAAAAAAATTTGATTTTGTTCTCATATATGCATTTGACTTTCTGTGTAGATGTCTTGGGCTAAAATAGATAATGTAAACTTTGCTAGGCTACTTGTGACTGCAGCTGCCAAATGTCCCCATTCTGAGAAAAAAATTGATGTGGTTAGTTTACAGGAAATACTGTACAGGACTGTGGTTTATGCAAAGGAAATGCCCACAAAGAAACTAAAATACTGCTAGGACTTAATGGCATACTTTATGCTTAAAGTGAAAATGAGTTGGTATAAATAAGTCTTACTCCTGGATTTTGTGTTCAGAATTAATTCCGATATACTTGAATGTAGAACATGGTGATGAATTCGTATTTTTGCATGGTTTGCTGACAGCATGCAGCTAATAGGAGCCCACAGAAAGGCTATATATAAATCAGGGGACCAGATGGTTGAGGGACAATTGTTTGACTTTAACGGTATCACGCAATGAGTCAACCCAGATTTAAAACACTATCACCCCCTTTCATTTGTTCTGGAAACTGGCAGGAGATTCGTAATTATCCTGTTGTAATTCTTTTCACAAATCATTTCGTCTGTTTTACTAACCAACATCTCCCTCTGTGTAATTGGCTCATCATGGCAAAGGGAGGGCAGAGTGGCCATGCAATTCTCCAACAGCTGTGATTCATGATATGAGGAGCTTCTTGCTGGAATGCTTAACATTTACTCACCTGCATAAAATAGGGCTGAAAGGGGTTTTGGAAATGATGTGGTCTAGACCTCCCATTTTGCAGGCATATCTCAGAGAGATATATCTGTGTTTTCAAGGTTTGTCATTGCAGTAGGCATCCCAAAGATGCCCATGTCCTAATTCTTGGAAACTATGAATATATTTTCTTACATGGCAAAAGGGATTTTGTAGATGTGATAAAGTTAGTGTCGTGAGATGGGGAGATTATCTTGGATTATCTGGGCAAGTCCCATATGATCATACAAAGCAGAGAATCTTTCCCTTCTGGGTCAGAGAAGGATGCCACATTGCTGGCTTTGAAGATGGAGGAAGAGCGCCAGATGTCTATGACGGCAGTTTCTAGAAGCTGGTACAGGCAAGTAAAATAATTCTCTGCTGGTGTCTCCAGAAGGAAACACTGCCCTGCTGACACTTTGATCTTAGTCCAGTGAGATCCAAGTTGAATTTTTGACCTTTGGAAATCTAAGATAATAGATAGGAGTTGTTTTAAGCCACAACAAGTTTGTGGTAATTTGTCTCAGTGGTCATGGAAAACTAATGTATTCAACAAGTTAGAGGATAAACTAGATTCAGACCCTCTGCCTTATGGTCTAGGTCTTTTCTTCAGTGATGAGTGCTGTTTTCAGCACTGAATCATGTTTTCCTGAAAGGTAGAAACCACTTTGACCTTCTTCCCCAAGATTTAACCCAAGAATAATTATGCAAAAGGGAGCCACTCAGAAAGTGCTTGTTGACTGCTGTCTAAGCACCAGGTGTTCCAGAGAGAAGTTAGATGCCAGAATGTACCTTGCTGAACTATTTAGTTCTTCAAGTTTACTCACCAAAACCGTTTTGATTCTGGAGTATCTGGAATGCTGGCTAGGGTACCCCCAGTATTGTGACTGCATGTGTTGTGGTGTGTACAATCTAGTCTTGACTCCTGCATCCCAGATAATCTGTAGGTGGATGTATAGTTGATAGGGCCCTTCTGAGTTGATCTAGCATAGGGATTGGCCATTTTTCTTTTCTTGAATTAGGTTCTCACTCTGTCACTCAGACTGGAGTGCAGTGATACGGTCATGTCTCACCACAGCTTCAACCTCCTGTGCTCAGGTGATCCTTCCATCTCAGCATTCTGAGTAGCTGGGCCTACAGGCTCATGCCACCACACCTGGCTAATTTTTGATTTTTTTGTAAAGACAAGGTCTTGTTATGTTGCCCAGGCTGGTCTCAAATTCCTGGGCTCAAGCAATTCTCTTGCCTCAGTCTCCCAAAGTGTTGGGATTACAGACATGAGCCATAGTGCATGGCCTGGTTATGAATAAATGTGAAATAAATTTGAGATACCCTTCCCCCAAAATATTCTAGCTCTCATTTGAATTTTGATTCTGACTTCCCACAAGATTAAAAAAAAATAATTTTAGTCATTGTCAGAAATAGTATGAATATTTCAAATAAAATCAATGGTAAAAAAATATGAAATTGGATAAGGACATGGATATAAACCCTCAGAAAATGTAAAACAGGAACTTCAGATATGTTGCCGGTCATCTGTCAATTTTGGTTTGTTGGTAACAGCCTTCTGGAATAGTGTTAGAAAGTATTTTGTGGCCAAGTACTTGATCAAGTAAAGATTGTTCTTTGATCATGTCTGATTTGGGCAGCTGTGGCAATGCTAATCTACTTCCTAGAGTTTTTTCTCCATCTGACAATCGATTCTTTAATCATTCTTCTGTGGATATAATTTTTTTTCTAAGTGAACTATATCCCACTCATATTTCTTCACTGGACCTAGGTGGGAAGGATAGACCCTGAGCCATGTGAAGACAGTTTGAAAATGTAAGGCACGGGGAGCAGTGACCTCTTTTGTAAGTTGTTCTTTAAACTCACACCTGGGGAACAAGGAAGGAAGAAGGATTTGAGAGGAGGCAAAGAATAAGTGTCAAATCGTGCTTTTCTTTCCATCCCTACCAATAGTAAGCAGTTCTTTCATTTTATCTCTGTCTGGCTTAGTCACAGCAAATTTTATGTTGCTGGGAGGAGCTGTGACTAGATACCATTAATGGTTAAGGGTGGAAGAAAAGTAGACAAAACTAAAAATGTAATTATATTAAAATGTTGAAGAGAAGACAAGAAGTATGTGAAAGAAGGTTGTATCTGGAAAACCATTATAGCATATTAAGTTTTAGGTCATTGACATGTTTTGCTAAAGATTTTTATGAGATTTATGTAGGAAATGGTAGATACAATGAAAACTACCATTTTTAATGTAAATAATAGAAAAAATGATTACATTTAGTACTTAGATATTAAGCTGTTATTATCTGCTTTAAAAAATATAGACTGAGGCTGGCATTATGCCTCTTATTTTCCATTTGTTTTCTTTTTTTAAATAATAATAATGGTTTCAGATCCTATCAGAAAAATCAATTTGATTAATGCAGACATGATCTCAAAGGCATCACCTTTGCAGTCTTTGTACTGAGGCCTTTTGTGAGAGCATTTTGGCTGTAATGATGAGGTGACCTGTCTATTGAGTATTATAAAGCTTAAGTGCTTGCCACGGCTCTTGATTTTTCACTAAGATTGGAAGGAGATTCTTCCTGTGAAGCACATAACATCAATCAGCAGGCTGTTTGCCAACTTGCAGCACCCCAGAGTATTAATGAAAATATGACCTTTTGTCTTTTATGGCATTGGTCATTCTCATTCTGTCAATTAGTTCATCATTTTTTCTAAACATTTGCACTTACATTATGACATTGAACCCTACTGTGAACTGTAAGACAGTAGGGCTCATATTCCTATTTTATCAGTATATGAATAAAACCCAGAATAGCTGATGATGCTCTAAGGCTGGTAAGCAGTAGGGTAAAGAGAAACAGATATTCAACCCTAACAATGTGCTTTACAAATCACACTTGAAAATGCTTACATTACCTACCAATGAAACCCTTGAAGTTAAATCTGCTAACCTTAAGATAATAACAAGGTAAACATTTACAACCAGAGACCTGATTGTTGATCCCACATTTCATGAAGAGGACGACATATGGCTCTATTCATTTTCATCTATTATCATTGCTGGAGGGGTAAAGGGTCATGAGAAATTAATCCTTTCCCCAGCTTGCCTGTTACTACCTCCTTGTGTAGATATAGACATACATTTACAACATTGTAAGGTGATATTTGGTCAGTGTCCTGACATCGGCAGAGATAATCAGCAGAGATAACAGAGATAACAGTTCCACAGTTAGACTCAGGAACCATCCTAGAAAGAGTGCTCCATACTGCATGGCTGAATATCACTATGATCGCCTTCGAAGTACTCCCCTTAGGAAGCTATGCACCAATGCCAGTGCCTAGTCCACCTGTCAAAGCAATTTTGGAACTCTTTCTGGCATGGCCATCAGAACTGTTGTTATTTGTGGAGTCCTGACAATTAAGTTCATGAACTCGCCACTGTACACTTCTGTGGCAGCACTGTACACATAACTGTGTTGGAGCACCCTCCCTACTCATCTGATCTGGTCCCCAGTGACTTTTTTCTTTACCCGAAGATAAAGGAAATATTGAAAGGAAAACATTTGATGACATTTAGGACATCTAGGGTTATACGGCGATGGCTCCCAGGAGGAAGCGTCAGTTTTAGCCCAGATAAGCAGGAGGAGATTCAGGTGGGCGGTGACTTTTAAGTGAGCCTTGAAAGGTGACTGAGATTTGGTTTGGCAGGCATTTTGTGAGGCTGTTTCATTTGATGAAAAGAAGATTTTATTTGAGCAAAGGCATTGAGGTGGGAAAAGTCAAAGTGTTGGTGGGCAGGGCGATGTACTAATTTGACAGAATGAGATTTTTGTAGGAGAGTGGGTATAATCATTCCTTTGTATGAGAATGAGGATGTACTAGGGCTTTCTTTATCCTGAGTCTGCCTGCATTCTCCTCCTCCTCTTCAGATGAAGAAGGAGGAATAGGCTTTGGCAATTTTCTTCTTTTTCTTATGAGTCTTTGAAGTTAATTATAACATTTGGTAAAGGGTAACTATATGGATTCTCATTTTTGTTATGTCTTGTTTCCTTTTTGTTTTTGCATTGCATAATTAAACAGATTAAGACGTATAGAAAATGTATAAGAATATAAGAATATAAAAAGGCCCGTTGTTGGTAATAAGTTTGCTACTCACAACACAGCCATTTTAGGTTGACCTATTTTATATGGCAGCTCTGGCCATTTGAAAATTATCTAGATCAAGGATCAGCAAACTTTTTCTGTAAGGGATAAGATAGGAAATATTTTAGGCTTTTTAGTCCACCTAGCGTTTGTTGCAACTACTCACATTTACCATTGTAGGAGGAGAAAAAAGGCCATAGGAAGTGCGTAAATGAACGAGCCTGGCTTTGTTCTGATAAAACTTGATTTCCAAAAACAGGTGATGGGACAGACTTGGCCTACCTGTGGGGATTTGCTAACTTTTAGTTGAGAGACATTTGTGATCATCTCATTTCAAATAACTGGACTCTAGATGTCTTAGCTTCCTCATCATCTTTGGGTCCTTTGACCCTTAAAATAGTGTTCTCAGTCTTCTATTTCTTCTGGTTAATATGCTTTTATATTATTATGTTACTTCTAATAATTCTTAATAAGTTTCTGCCTGGAACCTAATAAATAAATTGTTGTGACTAAGTATTTAGTTCTTACTAAATTACTCAGTGATTATAAGGAACATATTATATAGGCTTATTGTTGAGTCATAAAATGAACTGCTCTTTTCAGTTCATTCATTGCAATTTTTTCTCTTAAGCCAAAATTTTAGTGGCTTTATTTGACTGAGAATGCTTCATACAAGGTCCGACAATTAAGTTTATGAACTCATCCTAGAAAAAGTACTTCATAACTCATTGCTGAATATCACTATGGCCACCTCTGAAGTATTCCCCTTGGGAAACTATGCACCCATGCCAGTGCCTAGGGTCTCCTTTCAATGTTTCCTGTATCTTTGGGTAAAGAAAAAAGTAATTGGGGACCAGATTAGGTGAGTAGGAAGGGTGTTCCCATACAGTTATTTGTACAGTGCTGCCAATGTAAGCGTGTGTGTCAAATTCGCGAACTTAACTGTCAGTCCTCGACAAATAGCGACAGCTCTGATAGCCACTCCAGAAAAAGAGTTCCAAAATTGCTTTGAAGGGTGGACTAGGCACTGGCATCAGTGCATAGCTTCCCAAGGGGAGTACTTTGAAGGTGGCCATGGTGATATTCGGCCATGAGGTATGGAGCACTTTTTCTAGGATGGTTCGCGAACCTAATTGTCAGACCTCATGTGTTCAAGTTTTTTGACTTAAGGAACACCTGTAGACTGTTTTATTGATTTGGGGTTCTGCTTGCCTCTTGAGAAGGCCAGCCATATTCATCTGTGGACTCTCCTCAGTACGTAGCAGTATACCTTGTACGTGGTACCAAAGGTGGATACGACACGATGCGTCTGAACCTCTGTGTGAGGTCATCTCTATCAAAATATAAACAGGTGTTAGTAGTTTCCTACTTTGCGTCCCAGACCGTGCCCTCCCCAGGTGGAAGCTCTTCTTTGGCTTTCCATCTCTGCTCCAGCTCTTCCAACCTCCCCTCCCTTCCTCACTAATTCTCCTGTGGGCCTGTAGGCTGTCTGTCAGGTCCTGGAACACACCAAACACTTTCTCCCACCTCTTGGCCTTTTTGCTTGTTAGTATTCTTCCGGAATGTTCTCTTCCAATCTTCCGTGGCTCGCCTCTTCTCTTTCAAGCTTCATGTCACAGTGTAAATGACATATCCTCAAAGAGGCCTCTTATGGGTGCTGTGGCTATAATCCCAGCACTTTGGGAGGCCAAGGCAGGGGAATCACTTGAACCCAGGAGTTCGAGACCAGCCTAGGGAACATAGTGAGACCTTGTGTCTACAAAAAGTCAAAAAAATTCGCCAGACATGGTGGCCCGTGCCTAAGGTCCCAGCTACTCAGAAGTGTCACCTGAGCCCAGGAGTTTGAGGCTGCAGTGAGCCATGATCGTGCCACTGCACTCCTGGGTGACAAAGTAAGCCTCTGACTCAAAGAAAAAGGCCTTCTCTGGCCAGGCATGGTGGCTTATGCCTATAATTTCAGAAATCGGGAGGCTGAGACAAGAGGATTCCTTGAGGCCAGGAGTTTTAGGGAGAGCTCCTCTGTCTTAGGTGGGTTTTCCCTTCTGCAGTGAACACCTTCACTATACTAAGTACCATCTATTATTGTTTTAGATCTTGGTTTACTATCTTTGGTTTCATGATGAAGAAACATTGTCTTATTTCTGTATTGTACTTTAATGTTTCATACTTCCTGGCAATCAATGCTTATTTGCTAAATCAGTGAATACACCTACTATAACATTTTTAATTATCCTTAAGTGTCTGAAAATACTTTGTCTTCAGAACTTTTGTCTTCTAAGGATATGATGACAGCAATGATGATTTTAGGAAACTTGAGTGCCGAGAGTAGTCATGTTTCTATAATATCTTCTTCCCCGCTAAATCTCAAGTGGAGAGCTTATCTTTTTATATTATACTTATTCAGCTTCAGCGAGGTGCCTGTTAACACATCACTTCCACAGGACAGCAGATTCTTATTGCCAACTGTCTTTTGGTTATCTAGGTTTCTAGGAAGCTCACATTTTTTTTTTCTGCTTTAGAGTTATTAAGGAAAATTTGCCCCTTACTGTAAATTAAAGAGAAACTAGACCTCTCTTTTCTAAGTATATTGGATTGGAAATATTTTTAAGAATGGGTTATTAGAGAAATGAAGGTCATTACCTGTAGCCCCACACTTGAGGAAAGGGAAAGGCAGTTGTTGTTATAAATGTTGTCATAGATTTTAATCCTATAATCATCACACTTTCATGTTGATAAAACAGTTTGGAGGAAGTACTTGGCACTGTGTTTTTTAACAAGGGATTGCCAAGAGCTACATAACAGATTCCTCTTCCCTCATTTTTCCATTTAAAACTTTAAAAAATAATATATTTCCCTTTATTTCAAAAAGTACAATTTGAGACATCTATCTTCTCAACACCAAGATTTAGGAGATATTAGCATTTTGTCATATGTGTTTCATACCACTGAAAATTATTATTTATTTGAGATGGGGGCCCTTGCTATGTTATGCAGGCGGTCTTGCACTACTGGCTTCAAGTGACCTCCTACCTCAGCCTCCTGAGTAGCTGGGATTACAGCCATGAGACACCACAGTTGCCTCTCAGATCGTTTTGTTTTCTCCTTTTAAAAAACAAGTATTAATTTGTTACATATGTAGCTAAAGCTTTAATTTGCTAGTATATGAATTTTTGGCCCATGATTTTCTCTTCTTTCCCTCCCGGAGTCAAATATATATATGTGCGTGACAGCACAGGAAGAAATAGTTTCTGTTTATAAGAGGTTGACAGTGATACAATTTGAAGGAGAGAAGACTGAATGTTAAATTGTTAAAGACAAAATATTTAGTTTCTTTGAAACAGTCTGTTTTGCTATTTCAGCTGGAACCCTATATCAAAGGTTCAAGAAAGTTCACAGCTTATATATACTTTTTCCAAACTTAAGTTAAAAAACAGAGCTTGCTAATATTTAAGATAACAAACAAAAACCTACAAAGTGATATTTTTTTTTCAGCAATTCTGAACAAAACTCCATGTATGTTTTGACTACAAAACTCACTCTTCTCAGGGAACTCAGGCACTTGAGTGAGACCTGTAGTGTAATTTTTTTTTCCTCCAGATGAGGGTGGCGTGGTAAGAACGGAGAGGTGGACCAGGAGGGAGACGAAATAACCAGCTACCTAGTGATTAGCCTTCATGAGAATGTTGTCAATTTTTGCCTATATGATGTTGTTTTGTACTTTTATTACTTACGTATATATTCATAAACATTATTTATACTATTTGATGTTTCACATTCATAGGTTACCTACATAAATGACAAAATCTTGCTTTTTTAACAAATGTTATTTTTTTAGAACAATCCCTTTTTGAGATTAATTCCTGGTGCTATATATAATTTTAGTTTGTTATTTTATTTTATTTTATTTTTATTTTTTAAAAACGGGATCTCACTCTGTCACCCAGGCTGGAGTGCAGTGGTGCAATCACAGCTTACTACAGCCTTGTCTTCCAGGGCTTAAGCGATCTTCCCACTTCAGCCTCCCGAGTAGCTGGAGTTATGGGCGAGTGCTACCACACCTGGCTAATTTTTTATTTTATATAGATGAGGTCTTGCTATGTTGCCCAGGCTAGTCTCCAACTCCTGGGCTCAAGCAATCCTCCCGCCTTGTCCTCCCAAAGTGCTGGGGTTACAGATATGAGCCACAGCGCCCGGCTGGACTCACTTGTTATTTTAACAGTATATTGTAGTGTATCTAGTCTGTGTTTCTCCCTCCTTCCCTTCCCTTTTCTCTCCTTCTCGTTCTTCCGGAACGTTGGTCTGTGAGATTCCTGGGTAGTTGCTACTGAAAGCATAATCAGCATTTTATGGTTTAAAAAAAAGTGCTCTGGGTACATTTCCACTAAACATGATTGAGGAGCACACATCGGAGAGCACGCAGCTGAGTTCCAGATGGATTCGGATCGGTTGGTGTTGGGCCCATGGAGACTGCTAGATTAAACAGGGAGGTCGGTAGTCTTTCCTCTGGGAGCCCTGCCTTGGGGTGTGGCCACGATCTGCTAAACCATCGCTGCGTTCAGATCTGCTCTAGGGGAGGGTTGCTTCTACCCCATGCCGGGCTAATTTTTTATTTTATATAGATGAGGTCTTGCTCTCCTTACCCCGAAAGTGAGGCCCAGGTGGGACTCTGATCAGAGTGGCTGGCCTGGTCAGGAGATCCCAAGTGCCACTTAATGGCAAGTGCTCCCTTCTGTCCTTTCTCTATGACTTTCCTTTGTGTGAATGGCATCAAGAGTTTGCGGGGATAGCCCCTGGGGGTCGGGTCTCCTAAGTCTCTGGCTGCCAGGTGAAATTGGGAAGTTGAGTCCAGGGAGCAGAGTCGGAGCAGTATCTTGCTTTTTTCTCCTACGAAAGCCATCTGTGAATGGGATGAGTGTTTTGCCTTTTCTTTTTGCTCTCTCCCCCTGGTCAGCCTTGGCCTTGGTGCAGTTGTAGGTTGATGACAGCCCTGAGAAGTACCATCCTGCCTGGTAGGTGATGCCCTCATTTGCCTGACCAGTCACTGGGTGGGGATTGCTCTTCTCCTTGTCTCAACTCCCGCCTGTGCGTGGTTCTCCTTTCCTGCACTGCAGGGTCCCTTAACTGACCTCCCTGACCCTTTTGTTTCCCTTCCAGTCTGAGCAATTTCAAAGTTGGCTCTGATTTAACTATTCCTTTACTCAAGAGCTATTAATGGCTCCCCGTGCCATTAGAGGAAAAGGTTCACTTTTCTTAGCACAACATGGAAGACTTTTTTTTTCTTCCTTTTTTTTGAGTCAAAGTCTCACCCTGTTGCCTAGGCTAAAGTGCAGTGGCATGATCATGGCTGGACCTGCTGGGTTCAGGCGATCCTCCCGCCTCAGCCTTCCAAGTAGCTGGAACCACAGGTGCGTGCCACCACACCCGGCTAATTTTTTCATTTATTGTAGAGTCGAGGTCTCACCAAGTTGCCCAGGCTGGTCTCCAACTCCTGGGCTCAGGCAATCCTCTTGCCTCCACCTCCCCAAGTGCTGGAATTACAGGCGTGAGTTACTGTGTCTAGCTGAAAGGCTTTTGATCATCCGACTCTGACCAGCCTGTCCAGCTTTACACCTTGTCTTTTCCACCACATGGGCCCGGCTGTGTGTGGCTGATGGTTCCCTGCTCCCCACACCTCATGCCTCTGGATAGGTCTCTACCTGTGCACATGATGCCTTCTCTGCCTATGGAATCCCATCCACTCTTCCAGCCCAGCATACAAGTTCCCGTGAAGCTCCCCAGGTCATGAGTAGGACTTAATCAACTACCCATTGTGTTTCTTCAGCTCTGTCTGTCATCGTTTCACCGTCTGCCTAGTATTGTGACCTTTCAGGTGTGTGTCTTTCCCTCTTAAGTCGTGAGCCTCTTTAGGGAGAGAGAGAGAGAGCCGTGACTGTCCTTGGAAGGATGTCAGCACCACTAGAGTGTCTTGCATCTTTTAGGACTGAATAGCTGTTGTTGCAGGAACGCTGCTGTGGAGCTTGGCATGAGAATGGGTAGTGTATTCACTAGATCAAGAGACCAGGCCTGGCCATGTCTGAAGATGCCGCCACCCAAAGATGTTCAGCAGTGACTTGTTGATATATGATGGGGACCTGAAAAGCCTGGAATTTATTTATAAAAAATCATGTGTTTATTCTTACATGTTTAAACTTTAGTCACCTTCAAAATACTCTGTTTAATGCAGTGCACCTAGTGAGATGACTTTTCCACTGCTCAAAACAGTTTTTGAACTCATCTATTTTGATGCCTTTTAGTGCTTCTGCTGTTTTTTTGTTTCACCTCTTTCACGTCAGCAACACGTGTCCCTTTGAGGAATTTTTTCAACTAGGGAAACAAAAAAGTCGCTCTGGGTGAGATCAGGTGAATAGGGAGGGTGGGGCATGGGGGTCATGCCATTTTTGGTCAAAAACTGCTGTACACTCAGTGTGGGCAGGTTCACCCCTCATGGTGGAAGAACCAGTCACCTGTTTGCCACAACTCGGGATATTTCTTCTGCTAATCGTGGCACAACCTTCTGAGAACCTTCAGATAAAAACTTTGGTTGACGATTTGTTCTGGAG
>CAUYQG010173623.1:0-62585 GCA_963574415.1 Tarsius wallacei
GCCCAGTAACCATTAACATCGCTCTGTAAGTCTCTGATTTTTTTTCCTAACATAGTCCTGGTCATCTGCCTAAGTGTACTTGATGTCTCGAACTCCTGGACTCCAGCAATCCTCCCACAGTGCTGGGATTACAGATGTGAGCCAACATGCCAGGCCTACGCTCCAGTATTTTAGATCAGGGGTCGGCAGACTTTTTCTCTAAAGGACAAGTTGGTAAATATTTGGGGCTTTGTGGAGCAGCGGTCTCTGCTGCAACCGTTCAGTTGTCCTTGTAGTTGAAAGCAGCCATAGACAGTATATGAATGAAAGGGTGTGACTGTATTCCAGTAAAACTTTATTTACAGCCGGGCTCGGTGGCTCAGCCTGTAATCCCGCACCTTGGGAGGCTGAGGTGAGTGGACTGCCTGAGCCCGCGGGTTCGAGACCCGCCTGGACAACTTGGTGAGACCTCATCTCTACAATAAATAAAGAAATTAGCCAGGTGTGGTAGCACACGCCTGGAGTTCCAGCTGACCCCTGATTTTTCCTAATGTAGTCATGGTCATCTGCTTAGATATACTTGATGGTCTAGAAAGTTCTTTCCCACCACATCCGGCTAATTTTTTAAAAAATTTATTGTAAAGATGAGGTTTCAGAGTCAGGCAATCCTCTCGCTTTGGCCTCCCAAAGTGCTGAGATTACAGGCTTGAGCCACCGTGCCTGGCCTGAGGAGTTTTTCAAAGCCAGCGTTTGCCGAGTGCTTACTACATGCTGGGCGACATGCTAGACCTTTTTCATAGATGACTTCAGGCCCCATGAGACAGGCACTATTATCATCCCCACTTTACAGATGAGGAAACTGAGGCTTCCAACAGAAAAGCATCTCCCAGACACCTGACAGTCAGTGGTTCTGTTTAAGCCCCAATGGGAGACTTCTGGTTAGAACTGTTCAAAGATATGTGGCTTCTGTTTTATCTCAAAATTTAAAAATAATAACAGTGGCTGGTTGCGGTGGCTCATACTTTGGGAGGCCAAGACAGGAGAATTGCTTAAGCCCAGGAGTTTGAGACCAGCGTGGACAACATAGCAAGTTCTCATCTCTATAAAAAAAAATTAGCCATGCATGGTGGTGTGTGCCTGTGGTCCCAGCTACTTGGGAGGCTGAGGTGGAACCTGCCTGAGCCCAGGAGGTTGAGGCTGCAGTGAGCCATAATCCCGCCACTGCATTCCAGCCTGGGCAACAGAGTGAGGTCCCAACTCAAAATAACAACAACAACAACAACAGAATGTCTGTTCGGTTGGTCTGTCTGGTCCAACCACCCGGCTACAGCTGTTCTCTTCCCCTTTGTGTTCCAGTCTGTCTAGGGCATTCTGCCTGGCGGCTCCTGTCAGAGTCTACTCTGACCACAGCAGAGCCCATGTTTTCTAGGAGAGCATAGACACCAGTTTCTGTAAGAAATGGCTTTTCTTCAGTTCTGTGGGAATGTCTGCCCCTTCATGTTCCCTCAGCCACTTTTGGGCGTCTCTAAGAAATTCCTCTCAACCAGTGGCTGTCAGAGAGTTTAGTAGGATAGCTTTTCCTATTTTTGCCCACTCATGTCAGCATCTCACCTCCCTCAGAGTCAAACTCCCGCTCAGGAGGACCATTCACCGGAGTGACACATTCATGCGTTGAAAAGTTCAAGGAAGCCGGGCTCGGTGGCTCAGCCTGTAATCCCGTGCTTTGGGAGGCTGAGGTGAGTGGATTGCCTGAGTCCATGGATTCGAGACCCGCCTGGGCAACTTGGCGAGACCTCATCTCTACAATAAATTTTAAAAAATTAGCCGGGCGTGGTAGCGCGCGCCTGTAGTTCCAGCTACTCGGAAGGCTGAGGCGGAAGGATCGCTGCAGGTCGAGGCTGCGGTGGCCGGGAGCGGCCACTGCACTCCAGTCTAGGCGACTGAGTGAGACTCCAACTCAAAAAGAAAAAAAAAGAAAAGTCCAAGGAACATCGATTTGAGGTACCTACCAAGTGGCTGGCACTGAGCATCCCGCTGAGGACATAGTTGTGCCTTCTGTGTGGGCCTGTTTCCCTCACAGATTTACAACCCAGCTGGGAAGACAGACATTTAGCTAACAATTATTAAAAGAGGGAGGCTGGGTGCAGTGACTCACACCTGTAATCCCAGGCTGGGAGGCTGAGGTGGGAGGATTGCTCAATCCCAGGAGTTTGAGATCAGCCTAGGCAACAGGGCAAGACCTCGTCTAATAAAAACCACAAAAATTAGCCAGGCGTGGTGGCACATGCGTGTAGTAACAGATAAACAGGAGGCTGAGGAGAAAGTATCGCCTGAGCCCAGGAGGTCGAGGCTGCAGTGAGCGCTGATGGTGCGCGTGCACTGCAACCTGGGCAACAGAGTGAAACTCCGACTCAAAAAAAAAAAAAAAAAAAAAAAAAAAAAAGGGAGCTACAAATTCACAGTCATCACAAATTAGAAAGGTCAGTACTCTTGGCCGGGCGCGGTGGCTCACACCTATAATTCCAGCACTTTGGGAGGCCGAGGTGAAAGGACTGCCTGAGCCCATGGGTTCAAGACCTGCTTGGGCAACTTGGCGAGATCTCATCTCTACAATAAATCAAAAAATTAGCTGGGCGTGGTGGCGCATGCCTGTAGTTCCACTTACTTGGAAGGCTCAGGCAGAAGGATTGCCTGAGCCCCGCAGGTCGAGGCTGCATTGGCCAGGAGCATGCCACTGCCCTCCCAGTCTGAGTGACAGAGTGAGACTCCAACTCAAAAAAAAAAAAAAAAAGGTCAGTACTCTCAAGTATTCGGGGAGGAGAGGTCTCAAGCACTGCTGAGGACATGTGAGTTGGCACCGGCATTCTAGAAAGCAACCAGGCGGTATTTGGCGAAATTAAGTCTGGGTAGGCCTCATGACCCAGAGATCCCACTCCCAGGAGAACATGGGCAGGGATGTTCACCACAGCTTGTTAGTGGCAAAATGTAGCAGATCCATGAAAGGGAAGTTGAGGCAGAGAAAGAAACCAAATAGAGGCCCCCACGGCAACAGGACAGCTCAGTCTCAAAGGAGGAAACAGAGCAATGCTTAATTTTTTAAAATTAAAGCACGCACGAAATCCTTAAGAGAGAATTAACTAGATTCACACATGTTTGGGGAGGAGATGGTGTATGGGAGTGGGAGTGAGAAAAAAATAAAATAAATGAGAACGGAGTCAGGTCTAAACTACCAAAGACCCTGACAGTCAGTGGTTTTGTATAAGCCCCCAATGGGAGGTTCCTGGTTAGAACAGTATGTGGCTTTGAGTTTTATCCCCAAATTTAAAAACAATAACAGTGGCTTGGTGCAGTGGTTCACACCTGTAATCCCAGCACTTTGGGAGGCCAGAGTGCTACATCCTGAAAGTTAGGTCGATGAAACTCTATGTACCTGGAGGCCCTTAGAAGCTAAATAAAAGGCCGGGCTTGGTTGCTCAGCCTGTAATCCTGGCACTTTGGGAAGCCAAGATGAGTGGATTGCCTGAGCTCATGGGTTTGAGACCAGCCCGGGCAACTTGACAAGACCTTGTCTCTACAATAAATTAAAAAATTAGCCGGGCGTGGTAGCACGCGCCTGTAGTTTCGGCTACTTGGAAGGCTGAGGCAGAAGGATCGCCTGAGCCCAGCAAGTCAACCCTGGGGTGGCTGTGAGCGTACCACTGCACTCCGGCCTGGGCAACAGAGTGAGACTCCAACTCAAAAAAAATAAAAATAAAAACAAATAACCATACTCAACAAATCCCAGAGGTCAGAAGAAGAAAATGGGAGGTCACATCAAGTCGCTCTGCTTTGGGTTCATAAATCTCAAATCTCCCTCTGGCCTTGGCCCAGGGGCCTCAAACCTACCTTCCACGTATGGACTCTCTTTTACCTTCCGGTGAGTTCTTTCTGAAGTCCCCTTGTTCCCATGCAGATAGGCCCGCGTTGGATGTAGCCTTTGTCTGAATCACAGGGAGAACACAGCTATGTCTCAAGAGGAGTTCCTAGCTCGGTCCCCAGCACTGAGATCATAAACCCACTCATTTACCCAGTTTGTAATCATTTATTAAATGCCTGCCTGCCATCAGGCACCGAAGGCACAAAGGGAATGATAATGACAAAAGTACTGCTGTTGGATTTACAGTGTAGCAGGAACTGTTCTAGTGATATATACACATACAGAGATGCCAAAAAAATGAATACCCATGTTAAGAGATGTTCGCCGTAATCAGAAGTGTCTGGATGCTGATGGTAACCACTCTGAGCCCTTCTTGTAACTGCAGGAGTCAAACATGCTTGTATCCATCTTACTGAGTGTTACAATTTTAATACAGTTTTTTCCTTTCTTCAAATGTGTATACTTTTTTGGCACCCACTGTATGTACCCACTTAAATCCCTGTAACCTCGCAGAGATGTGTAACATTGGCTAGTTGATCAGGGTGTCCCTAGAAATGAAACAAATGGGCAGTCTACTGGATTCTTACATGGTCTGTGAAAGTGAAATAATCCTAGGTTGAGAGAACAGAATCTAGCTTGAATCATCAAAACAGAGTCATGGCCCCTCAATCAGTTCCCAAACTTGAGCCAGTTTATGGACCCAGACCCCTTGATTAAATGGCCACAGGTTCCCCTTGGAGGGGGACCCAGCAACATATAGTTAATCTTTCTCAGCTTTTTCCAAAAGGACCTCAGCCATTTATCAGGGTGACTGTGCATTAGGAAAAGGGAAATAATCAGACCTTTCTGGCTCCAAACTAACACTAATTCCAAGCTAGTGTGGCCCATCAGTAAGAGCAGGAGCTTTCAGAGGGCAGGTGATCAGTAGAGTTTTAGCTCAAGTTTCATGGCCAGCAGGTCCCTGAAACCATCCTGTGGTCATGTCCCCAGTTCCAGAATGCAGGATTGGAAGAGACATACTCAGCAACTGGCAGAATCCCTGTAAAGCAAATGCTGTTATTATAGCCCCCATTTTATAGAGGGAGGGAGAGAGAGAGAGAGAAAGAAAGAAAGAGAGAGAAAGACAGAGAGAGAGAGAAAGAGACAGAGACAGAGAGAAAGACAGAGGGAGACAGAGAAAGAGAGACAGAGATAAAGATAAAGAGACAAGGAAAGAGAGAGAGAGAGAGAGACAGACAGGAAGGAGACACCCTGAAGCAAAGGAGATTAATGAATTTACCAAGGTCAAAGAGCTGGAAAGCTGGGTTTCCAACCTTGATAGTTGGGCTCCAGAGTCCCCACCCCTAACCAAAGTACATGTGCTTTGTGTACTTGCAACTCAGTATGAGAGACAAGCACACACGCAAATACTTGCAGTGCATTGTGGAACTGCAGTGATGGAGGTGACTGCAGGGCCATGGGAATCTGGGCCGTGGGGCAGGGTCAAAGGACTCCCAGCAGAGGTGGTGTCTAAATCCAGTTCCATAGGATGAGTTGGAGTTAGATGGAGGTGAGTGGGGTGGGCAGAAATGTTCCAGTTGGGACGAGGCCCGCCCATCCCCACCCCAGGAGAGGCACAGAGGCAGGAACAGCGAGTAGGTGGGGGACCCGGCCAGGTGGGTGGCTCAGGCTGTCTGAGGTCAGGTGTGACAGATCACGGACTCAGGGACACGGTGAAGGTGCCAAGGCACCAGAGAGAGCAGCGCCGCAGGGCAGAGCCCTGGTCCTGCCTCTCCTTGCCATTGCAGTCTGTGACATTCCAGAACATCCCCAGACATGTGGTTTCTGTACACAAGTCTTTGTGGTTAGCTTTTAGCAATGCACTTTCATCTCAGAGTAAACACTTTTTCAGTTTTATTTTTGCTCTGTCTTTATTTATCGCTCTGGGCATCTCCCTGACCCCCAGCGGAGGCCCTGTAAGGAGGGCAAAGGCCCTTCCGCAAACATTGGCCTTTTGTTAATGGCTTTCATCCTGGTCACGTGGAGTAACACTACAGTCCTCAGAGACAGCACTTCCTAGTCCTTCACAGGCCTGCAAGAGCCTGGGAAAGGAGCGAACCCACGGCTCCAGCCTCTGGCCCCAGTTTAATGGAAGAAGAGAGGGACGGATGTGTGTGGGGTGCCTCTCCACATCCGTTCTTTCTCTCTTTTTTTTTTTTGGAATTAGAGTCTCACTCTGTCACCCAGGCTGGAGTGCAGTGGCATGCTTAGGGCCACCGCAGCCTCGACCTGCTGGGCTCAGGTGATCCTTCTGTCTCAGCCTGCCAAGCAGCTGGAACTACAGGCGTGCATCACCACACCCGGCTAATTTTTTTATTTATTGTAGAGGTGAGGTCTCGCCATGTTGCTCAGGCTGGTCTTGAATCCCTAGGCTCAGGCAGTCCTCTCATCTCCGCCTCCCAAAGTGCTGGGAATACAGGCGTGAGCCACTGTGCCCGGCCGTACTTTCTCTTAATCCTCACTAAGACAGGCAGTAGTTTACCCATTTTATAGATGAGGAAACTCTGACACAGAGAGGTAAGCTACTTGGCCCAAAGTCACACAGCAGCACATGGAAGGGCTGGGTTGAAACTCCTGACTTTGACTGTCTTGTCTTTTCTCCTAGTCCCTTCTTTGGCTCCAGGCATGGATAATCCAGTGCCTTTAGGCTGGTGGAATTTGGGAAAGAGACTGAGAACCTGGGGAAGAAAGGACCATTGTGTTTCTTCTCCCATCCAGTATGGCTCCACGGTGACTAGTATGAAAATCCTGCCAGCTAATTTTATTGAGTGCTTCTATTCCAGCACTGTCCCGCATTTATTGGTATGAAGTTATTCAAGCTCCACCACAGTTCTTGCCTTGTTGTCCAGGCTGGAGTGCAGTGGCATAATCATAGCTCACTGCAGCCTTGACCCCCCCTGGGCTCAAGCAATCCTCCCACCTCAGCCTCCCCAGTAGCTAGGACTGCAGTCATTTGGCACAATGCCTGGCTACATTTGTTTTCTTCTCTCTCTCTTTTTTAACTTTCAAAAAACCGAAACTGGCTA
Organism: Tarsius wallacei; assembly: GCA_963574415.1. Taxonomy (NCBI): domain Eukaryota; kingdom Metazoa; phylum Chordata; class Mammalia; order Primates; family Tarsiidae; genus Tarsius; species Tarsius wallacei. The sequence continues at coordinate 6,961 of CAUYQG010173623.1, forward strand.
ATTTTTGTATTAGACCACTCTTAAAATTTTTAATTTATTAATTTTTAATTGTGGTAGAACACACATAAAATGTGCCCTTTTAACCACCTTCAAATGTTTAAATGTTCTGTGGCATTATGTACACACATTGTTGTGCAACCATCACTACCACTTATCCTCAGAAATGTTTTCAGCTTACAAAACAGAAATTCTGTATCCCCTGAACAATGACTCCCCATTTCTTCCTCCCCTCAACACCTGGAAACCAGCATTTTACTTTCTGTTTCTGTGAATTTGACTGCTCCAAGTGTTTCGTCTATGTGGGAATCACAGTATTGTGCTTTGTGACTGGCTGATTTTACCAAGCATAATGTCTTTGAGAGTCATCCATGTTGTAGCATGTGTCAGAATTTGCTTCCTTTTTAAGGCTGAGTCATATGTCGTTGCATGGAGGGGTCACATTTTGATTATTCATTCATCTGTCAGTGAATACCTGGGTTGCTTCCACCTTCTGGCTATTGTGGATAGTGTTGCTAGAAACACTGATGTACAAATACCTTGAGACTCTGTTTCCAGTTCTTCTGTGGATGCACCCAGATGTCTGGAGACCAGGCTGAACCCACATGCCCGCCTCTTAGTGGAAGCACCCTGGTGCAGTGTGACTCCCTGGAGTGACCCGGGCAGGGGCCACCATTGGAGTTATGCTGGTGTGACCAGAGGAGCTCCTGTCTGCCCATGCCCCACATATGTGCACATAGAGTTTTGTTTCTAACCAGTCACAACTGTCAAGGCAAGGAGAAGCATCTGCCTTGATAAATGTAGCAAGGAGTGTGAGTGAGTGGACTTCAGAGAGACTTCAAATTCCAGAGGCTTCGAATCTGGCCTTGACACTGCCTGGCCCTGTGGTTTAGCTAAGTTCCTTAGCCCCCTACCTTATTTGCTCAAGTGTAAGAGCTACTCGGTGTCTTTTTGTACAGGATACGTGAGCAAAACATGGAACGTGCTTACAGCAGGCACTCAACAAACATTCGCTGTAATTCCAGGCAGAGCTTGAACCCCGTGCTGAATCAAAAGAGCACCACGAACCCTGGCTGACACTTGAAACACCTGTGCTATATCTCAGTTTTGTCACTTCCTGTGTGACCTTGGGCAAGTGACCTTACCTCTCTGAGTCTTGGTTTTCTCCTCATTCCCAGATGACTATGCTTCATCTGCTTACCTCCTGGGGAGAGCAAATGAGACCCCAAATGTCTAAACTGCTGCTCTAGAACATGCTTACAAGGGACAAGGGTCAGCATTTCACACCTGACACTTTCCTGCAGTCCCTCAATAGACACTTGTCGTCTGGCCACTGGTGATTCCGAACCCCAGTATCTGCCCCCAGCTGTTTGTTTTTGCAAGGGCAGAACCCCAGCACGAGGGAGCCAAAAGGGAATTTATTGGTTGACATAGGGAAGAGTCTGGGTGGAGGTGGATGCAGGAATCCTAGTAATTCTGTCTGCCCTCACTCTGTGTCTCTTAGCCCTGCTCTCCTTGGTGCCGGGCTTATTTTCAGGTGGGTTCTCCCCACATGATGGCAAAGATGACCACCAGCTGCTCTAGGCTTACGTCAAGCCAGTTAGCAACTTCGTAGAAAGAGAGCTGTTTTCTCTATGTTGTTCAAGCAAACATCCTGGAGCTACTTCCCACCTCCCCGGCTTGGTCTCAAGACCATTCTGGAACATATTCCTGGGATCCTGGCTGGTTAGGTCTGAATGTCCACTCCAGGCTTGGGAAAAGGGGTCAACTCCATTTGACCCCTGGGGATTGAGAATGAGGCCCTAGGGGCTCCCCAAAGGAAATTTTTTTGAGTCAGGATCTTACTTCATTGCCCGGGTTGGATTGCAGTGGCACAATCATGGCTTACTGCAGTTTCAACTTCCTGGGCTCAGGCAATCCTTCTGCCTCAGCCTCCCAAGTAGCTGGGACTATAGGTATGTGCCACCATGATTGGTGAATTTTTTAAAAAATTTTTTTGACTGGGCTTGGTGGCTCAGCCTGTAATCTCAGCACTTTGGGAGCCTGAGGGTTCAAAACCAGCCTGGGCAACTTGGCGAGACCTTGTCTCTACAATAAATAAAAAGTTAGCCAACCATGGTAGTGTGTGCCTATAGTTCTGGCTACTTGGAAGGCTGAGACTGAAGGATCACCGGAACCCAGCAGGTCAACACTGGGTGGCCATGAATGTGCCACTGCACGCCAGCCTAAAACTCCAGCTCAAAAAAAAATTTATTTTATTTTATTTTATAAAGATGAAGTCTTGCTATGTTGTCCAGGCTGGTCTCAAACTCCTGGGCTCAAGATATCCTTCCCACCTCAGCCTCCCAAAGTGCTGGGATTACAGGCATGAGCCACCATGCCCGGCCCCTAGAAGGAAAATTGACATGCTGTTATCAGGAGACAAGTATGACACTGGGTAGGCAGAGACAACAGGTGAGAACTACGGGTATTAAAAGCCCTGGCCGGGAAGCTCTATCATTCAGTTTCTCTGTGGCCTTGAGGAATTCTGTCCCTTTCTGGGCCTCAGTTTCCTCATCTGTAGAAGGGGGTTAACTCCATCAGCATGTCGCAAACCTGGCTGCTGCTAGAATCGCCTGGTGAGCTTTTAAAAATGTAAATTCCCTGGTTCTGTCCTAGACCTTCTGACTCAGCAGGTCTAAATAGGACCAAGGACTCTGCATTTTTGACAACCCCATAGAAGCTGTTTTTACTCAATGAGGTGACTACCAAGGTCCCTTCCCCTCTAATATTTTCTGATTCTGAAGTTTAATGTTGGCTGAATGACTGAGCAGAAAGACTATGGCTGACACAACTACACTCACCAAATATTCCACTCACTGCCCAGCAGGGTGAGGTAGTTAGAAGTCCATGCCCCAAATGTCAATTTCTCTCCCCTGCCTAGAGGGATGATTTGTGCAACAGACCCTGTACTGCAGGGGCAGTGCACACACAGCAAAGACATGACAGTGGACACAGAGGAGACAGTGGGCTTAGGCCCTGGCATCCTTCCTACTCTCCTTCCTCCAGCTGGATAACAGTCTCCAGTCTAGAGTGGTGGGAGTCAGGTTCAGATAAGTGGGCTCCAGGAAAAGATGAACATGAAGGCTGTCCAAGGCCAGAGGTGTCCTTGGATAGTTGGAGAAGCCTGGGAGTAGATCGGCAGATGCCCAGGGCTGGGAGTGGATTGGCAGGATGGCTCAGGACAGCTGATACCCATGTAAGGCATTAGGGTGAAGGGAGAGCTATTGCTCCTTAATGAGGTATCTGTCCATCCTTCCAGAGGATGGAGGGCAAGCCCGATGGGGAGAGGTGACTCACCCGGAGTCTCTGAATACCTGTGATGCTGAGGGAAGTCTAGTCGAGGACTTCAAAGCGAGGTCATTTCCCTGCAGAGACCATGACTTCAGAGTGCCTTTGAGAATGTTTACACCAACGAATGGTCATTCCATTCAGAGGTGACCGCTGTTGGAGTTTGGAAATTTTCCCCGCTGATCTTAGAAAAAACCATGACTCTGGTTTTCCGTGGTGATAAATGCCAGCATGTGTGGACAACAGGTTATACTTTGCCTGTGGGCTTCTTTTTACCCCAGGCAAAACCTCCACCCATGAGATTAAAATTAATTTTAGATTGTATTGTATTTTTATTACGCATGCTATTTTACATAATTTAGTACATTTACATTTAAATCGTATACAGTAGATATCTACAAAAATACATGCTTATAATAAAAATTCAAAAAATGCAGATGGATATACAGCGAGAAGTTGAATCTTGCCCTCCTCACATCCCACAGCGCCTCAGTTCTCCTCCCAGACTTAACTATTTTCTCACAAGTTTCTCATGTACAAGGGGGACCCCCCCGAAAAAAACTGAAGTTATTTTTTGGAGAGCGAGTCACTTGTAGTGCAGACTTCCCATGCTAGGTAAGTGTTCTAGGATTCAGCAGCATCAGTGTAGCAGCTAGGATTGTTGTGAGAGGCTGCATTCGCCTTCAGCGAATTTTTCTTGGAGATTCTTTCAACGTATTTGTCCGTTTCATGATGGGTGATTTATGAGTGCCTCTGCCCACACTGTGCTGTGTCAGCAGTTTTTGACCCAAAATGGCATGACTCCCATGCCTCACCCTCCCTATCCACCTGGTCTCACCCCAAGAGATTTTTATTTTATTTCCCCGGGTGAAAAAAGTCCTCAAAGGGAAACGTTTTGCTGATGTGGAAGAGGTGAAACAAAAAATGGCAGAAGCACTAAAAGGCATCCAAATTAACGTGTTCAAAAACCGTTTTGAGCTGTGGAAAAAGCGTCTCGATTGGCGTATTGCATCAAAAGGAGACTACTTTGAAGGTGACTGAAGTTTAAACATGGAAGAATAAACACACACTTTTTTTATAAATAAATTCTGGTTGTTTTAGGGGGTTCCGCCCCCCACCCTTATACCAGGAGGTGGCTAACCTTTTCTGTAAAGGTCAGATAGGAAATATTTTTGGCTTTTTGGGCCACATGTTTCTGTTCTGACTGCTCACCTTTGCAGTTGTAAACTAATGAACAGGGTTGTGTTCCAATGGAACTATATTCACAGACACTGGCATTTGAATTTTGTATCGTTTTCTTCTTTTGGATTTTTTTCAACCAGTTAAAAATGTAAAAACTGTTCTTAGCTAATGGCCCATACAAAAATCAGTGGTGGGCTGGATTTGCCCTGCTCACTGATCCCTGGTTTACACATATGGAAACTCACCCCCCTCACACACAAATAATATATATTTTAAAATTGTATGCAATGTCCATAAGAATTTTCGGTGAATTTCAGTATCAGGATATCAGGATGTTCCCTTGGACAAACAGGACACGAACAGTCATGCAATCCACATTTTAGTTTTTACCAGAATCTAATAACTTGCAAATTTCCCAGGTTATGCAAATTATGAAAATAATAATTTCAATTCACTTTGGTTAAAATTTGTGAATTGCCCATTCATACTGTTATCCCACTTAAAATATTGGTTTTTTTTTTTTCTTATTGGCTTAAAAAAACTCTTTATATATTGCTGATACCAATCTTTGGTTAATTTCTAGCATATTTACCCCCAGTTTCCAAACGCCTTTAGAAGAACATGATTTTGAAGTTTATTTACAGGAAATAAAATTCTAAAAGAAAAGATTGATGAGGGTGAAATTTTCCTGTCAGATATTAAAATGTAAAGCCACAACCCTTAATACATTTTTCTTTTTCTTTTTAAAAAAAATGTATCCTGCTAGCTCTTGGGAAAATTGCCTGGTACGTAGTAGGTGTTCAATATTTCTAGTTCATGAATACTGAGTGAAGATTTTGCACCATCCCACCTTTTAAATGTGATTTGAAGTAGAATCCTAACATCAATGGGTAGGAATTACAAGAAAATAGAATCCAGGACAATTTAAAGAAACATTTCCTAGTAATGGCAGGCACCACTTTTCAGTCTGTTATGAGCTGGATGTATGGTAGGCACTTTCTATATGTCGTCTTACAAGTGCCAGCAATGGCCCTACAAAGGTGGTATGTTACAGGATAGGAAACTGACTCTTCAGCAGGTGAAATGACTTGTTCAAGGTCACACAGCAAATAAAAGGCAGAGCCAGGGCCAAGGTCATGTTTTTCCAGTGTGCTGGCTGCCTCACTATATCGCTAATTAACATTGGTGTATGTTTTTCTGTTTATAAAAGGGTGTCCCAAGTCATTGAAGACTTGTGACGACCCTGCGAGGCAGGCAGGGCAGACGCTGTTATATCCAGAAAGATAGATGATCAAGCTAGGTTCTGGGAGGCCCCATGGTTCTAGCCACCAGACGTGGCCTGGCTATGTGCTAAGTGTCTTATAAACCTTAACTCCCTTAATGCTAGCAACAGCCCCTGGAATTCTTTACAGTTGAAGAAAGTGAGATTCAGAGGGAAAAGTGGTTTGCCTAACTGTGGACCACAAGTAACTGGGAAAATCAGGATTGGAATCCTGATCTAACCCCAAAGTGATAGTCTTAACAACCAAGCAGCATGGCTCACAAAGATGGAAACCCCCTGCGTTTTCCATTTGACTAGCCCATCGAGTCTCACATTGGAGTTAGGGCAGTGTTATTATTCCCAGTTTCCAGGTGAGGCACCTGAGGCTTTGAAAGGTAACTGGGATTGTCCAAAGTCACGTAGCTAACATAAAATGGTAACAGAACTTGAGCCGCCTCCAATTCTCTCAGGGGCTTTTCCCCACTCCCAGCAGCCAGACCTTGGCCCTCCTCCGGATGGAGCTGCGACCTTCCTCCCGTCAGCTGGGCTGTGTCTGCAGGTAGAGAGTTCTCTGTGTGCATCAAAGACTAGTGAGCACCTGGCACCTGGCAGGAGTGACGCGGAGGGAGGGAGAGGGTCAGCCGGAGGTCAGGCCTCAGTCTCAGATCCAGTGCAGCAGCCTCCTACTGCAGTCTTTCTGGCCGTGCTTGCTTCCCAGCGCCTGCGGTTGAAAAACTCTAGCGGCCACAGCAGAAACGCTGTAAAGCTCTCGGAGCGCGCTCAGAACCGAAGCCTGACCTACCTGTCGCGCCTCCGCAACCACTGGTTGTTGCGGGGGGCGGGACTGAGGTTAATTTGCATAGCGCTCTTGATTGGCCCATGGGACGGAAATGGGCGGGCTCGAGCGAATCCACCTGCCCAGGGGCGGGGCGCTCAGGACTTTTGGGCAGGAAGGCGGAAAGTGCCTGGTGGCGGTGAGCGAGACCTGGATCCCCTACGCCACGCTCACCGCCACTCCGCCAGTTCAGCGTGAAACGGCAGTGCCACCGCCTCGCTGCGACCATCGTCTGCTGGAGCAGGACACAACACATAGTGATGTTTGTTGCGTCGTGGGGAGGGCAAAGCTTGGGGGGAGGGTAGGAGTGGGAGGGAGATTTTCATGGTAAAATCTTTTACGCCCAACTGAATCATGGGAGCCTAACACAGCATAATTTTTTTTTTGAAAATGTATATACACACGTACATATGTGTGCGTAATAGATAGATATAGATGTTATAGACACAGATAGGTCTTCTTAGAACACTGTCAAGGACTTACGAACTCCAAACTTAGCCTAGCATTCAAAGCCCTCTGCAACCTGCCCTAGCCTTCTCATCTACTCATCACCCCTGAATCCAAAGCCACAGCCACAGAGATTGATCTCTGCCCAACCCTCTTTTCCTGCTACCGCAGCTTTGCTCTTGACTTTGCCCTTGCCATTCCCTCCACGTGGCATCCTTTCTCTGGCTTTACAGCACCACCTTTGAAGTTCCACCAAGTCTTCAGGGATCATTCAAAGGCCTCCTCCTCTCTGACCCGCGGTCAGAATTGATCTCTGCTTCCCATGAGCTTCCAGGCCCTTGGTTTGTACTTGTGCGAGAGCACTTGTCAGAATGTCCCCCACATGTCTCCCGTGGTCCCCGATGGTTCATCAGCACAGCTCCACAGTCTAGGCCCAGTGTCATTTATTGGTTCAACAAACATATGTTAAGCACTTTCTCTGCCAGGGCTGTTCTAGGCACTGAGGATAGAACAGGGAACTGACTCTAAAAGTTCCTGTCCCTTTGGAGTTTATGTTTTAGTGAAGACAAAGAGTAAATGGATAAATCAACACAGTGTATAATTTGTCACACATGAAAAGAGTATGAAGAGAAAACTAAAGCAGTGGAAGGGATCTACCATAGAAAGTGAAGTGGGTTCTCATTTGGATTAGGGGTTTAGAGATCCTTTCTATGTGGAGGTAACATTTTAGGAGCATCCTGAGTGAAGGGTGTCATACAGGGAGGGTGTCATACAGTCTCTGGGACAAGAGTGCTTCTGACTGAGGGAGAGCAAGGGTCAATAGCCATATGCCCAGTGCCCAGATAATGGACGTTGAATTAAATCGGACAGTGGCCAGCTGGGCGTGGTGGCTCCCCCCTGTAATCCCAGGAGTTCAAGGAGGCTGAGGCAGAAGGGTTTCTTGGGTCCAGGAGTTCAAGACCAGCCTCAGCAAGATAGTAAGACCACTCATCTTTACAAAAAATAAAAACATTTTCTGGGCGTAGTGGCATGCATTTGTAGTCCTAGCTACTTGGGAGGTTGAGGTGAGAGGATCACTTGGGCCATGTTCATGCCACTGCACTCCAGTCTGGGTGAGAGACTAAGACCCTGACTCAAAATAAATAGTACAGTGGAGGTGGGGAGAGGAGATGATCACTGGTCCAGAAGTGAATAATAGTGGCATCTTATATTCTCCAGGAGTGGCCAGCCTGGCCTCTACCCAGGTGAGTGAGCTGTAATCACATCCAGCAGGCTAGGGTTCTCAAGGGAGGCAGCGTGGAATTAAGGGAAAGAGAGCCTGATTCTGGGTGCCCGTCCTGGTTTTGGCCTCTGTCATTGTGACTTTAGGAGCCCTGTGGCTCCCTGGATCTCCATTTCTACCTTATTCTTAGGGTACATATGCCTACCTTGCTGGTGTGTTGTAGGTACTGTGATATTAAGAGCCACCATTTTTTGAGTTCTAACCTCGAACTAGATCCTGTGCTAAACATTTCACAACCTTACCTTACTTCTCTAAACTACATTTTGAGGTATTGTCTGGTGGCTTAGAGAGGTTCAGTGACTTGCCAGAAGCAGCATAGTCAATAGAATTCCATTAAGTGTGTCATGGATGCGATGTCATGACCAGCATTAAACAAAAATGCAATAGATTATGAAGGTATCAGAGTATCTGGTGGAAATTTTTTAAATGTATGCGTGTTTTTATTGTAAAATATATTTCTTACAGTGGGCTGAGGTTAAAAATAAAAAATTCAAAAATGTTGCTTTCAACACTGGCATGGGTAAAACACCCACCACCGAGTCTGGCATGAGTGGTTTGCACTCATGGTCACTATTAGAGTGGTCACTATTGGAGTGTAACCAATTGGGCAGCACACATGGCAGTGCTTGGTGGTCCTGGGCCCTGGGACCTCCAGTGCCCATGCTCAACTGGTGCCATCACCAGCAGGATTAGTAACTCTTGTTACTATGACAATTATTATTAAGGCCCTAAAAAACCATGGCCAGCCCTGATCCCTCTGCTACTTGGCCCTCAGGCCAGGCTCTGCCCAGCCACCTCCATCTCAAGGCTAAAAAGCAGAATTGCTGAGAAGGTGGGCCCTGGAACCAAGTGGCCTGGGCCTGAAACCTGGCTCTGCCACTTAGTAGCTCTGTGATCTTGGGCAAGTCACTCAGCCTCTTTGTGTTTCAGCGACCTCATTTGTAACATGAAGAATCTAAGGGGACCTAACTTGAAGGGTTGTTGTGAGGATTACAGGAGGGACTGTATGGAAATGTTCTCAGAAAATGCCTAGCATGTCCTATGTGCCATGTAAATGTCAGCTGTTGTCCAAAAGGCCATGGGAAACCACAGTAAGCAGAGGAAGCTCCAACCCCCTGGAAGCCACCTGGACATTGGCAGTTAGGGAGGATTGCCTCTGTCCCTTGCACTCTTGCCTCCAACAGTGGGACCCCTTCACCCCCTGTTTACAAAGACACAGCCGAGAGCCTCTTGCCCTGCGTGCTGGCCCCTCCCCATCTTGCCCAATGGTGCTTTGTGGTTTTTGTCTCCATTTCCTTTGGTTGAATGACTTCGAGGTGGAGGGGCTTCTCTTGGGCAACTGGGGTGCTTCCCCAATCAGTCCTCTCTGCTTGCTGGGGTCTTTGTCCCTCCCTTTGGACCTCTTCATTGCTCAGAGCCTTCTCTTATCTCCAGAATCTTACAAGTCACTCTTTCTCCACATCCGTCAAGATAACCATGTACACATGTAGGCCTCTGGAGTTTGTAAAGTGCTCTCTCACACACTTTACTAGATGAGCTTCATCAGACCGATCTTGTTAGTTAGATGGGGCGTATCACGTCATTGTTTTTTAGCAGATGAGGAATCACTGAGGCTCAGAGTAGTCAAGTGACTCGCCTAATTCACACAGCGAGGAAGCGGCAGAGTCGGGGCCCCAGTCCAGCCTTTTCCTACCTAACAATAAAACCATGGCATCCATGTGTGTGACACCTATATGTGCCAGGTTGTAAATTACATAATCTCAAATTATTTTCATGTAGCTAGCAGATTGTGGAACTCAGATTCAAACCTAGGTGTTTGGGTGCCAGATCTAGGGTGCATGCTCCTGTATTCCAGCTGCTCTGCACTGGGGGTCATGTTGCGTTTGCTCTAAATTGTTCAGATCCTATGATGTCACCCTGACTCTGTCAGCACCCAGCTGGGCTGGCTGCTAAGATGGCTTTGGATGTTGGCTTCTCCATCTTAGAATGGATTTCCCACTACATGGCCTGACCTCCCAGCAAAGGGTATGTTATGACCATAAACTCCTTTGCCACACAGAAATAATATGAGGCCAAATATTAAAAATGCAATCTTGAAGGAAAACGAGTCTGAAGGACGCTCCCACACCAAACCCAATGTGCCAGGTTTGGCTGCAGGTGTTGTGCTGGTCACGCTAAGAGGCTGTGCTCTCTGTCACAGCATGTACGTGGGCTGAGGGGGCTTGTTAGTGGTTCCCACCTTCAAATACCTGTTTCCATGGAGCTGGGGAAGGCAAAGGTCTCTCCATTCTTATTTATTTTTATTCTTTTTACAACAGCTTTATTGAGATATAATTCACATGCTATAAAACTCACCCTTTTAAAGTATACACTTCAGTGGCTTTCAGTATAGTCGCAGAATTGTGCAACCATCATCATGATCTCATTCCAGAACATTTTCATCACCTGCAAGAAGAAACCTCATACCTTAGTGGTGACTCTCCATTCCCTCCTCTCCCAGCCCCGGCAACCTGCTTTACTTTCTGTAGCTGTAGATTGGCCTGTTCTGCACATTTCGTGTAAGTGGGCTTATACAACATGTGGCCGTTTGTGGCTGACGTCCTTCACTTAGCATGATATTCGCTGTCAAGGTTCATGCCTGTATTAGCATCCGTCATTACGTCATTCCTTTTTAATGTCAAATGATATTCCATTCTGTGGATATGCCATATTTTATTCAGTTCATGAACACTTGGGTTGTTTCCTTTTTTTTGAGTTGGAGTCTCACTCTGTTGCACAGGCTGGAGTGCAGTGGCACGCTCACGGTCACCACAGCCTCTACCTGCTGGGCTTAGGCGATCCTTCCGCCTCAGCCTTCTAAGTAGCTGGAACTACAGGCATGCACGACCGTGCCTGGCTAATTTATTTATTTATTTATTGTAGAGACGAGGTCTCACCAAGTTGCCCAGGCTGGTCTCAAACACCTGGGCTCAGGCAATCCTCTCACCTCGGCCTCCCAGAGTGCTTGAGTCACTGCGCCTGGCCGGTTGTTTCCATTTTTTGGCTATTATGAATAATGCTGCTATGAACATTCATATACATATACATTTTTTTTTTTTAGTTGGAGTCTCACTCTGTCACCCAGACTGGAGTGCAGTTGCACCATCACAGCTCACTGCAGCCTAAGCCTCTCAGAGCGGGCTGAGGTAATCCTTCCAGTTAATTTTTAAAATTTTGTAGAGATGAGATCTCGCTGCGTTGCCTAGGGTGGTCCTAAACTCCTGGGTTCAAGCAATCCTCTCACCTTGGCCTCTTGAAGTGCTGGGATTATAGGTGTGAGCCACAAGCCCAACCTGAAGGCCTGATTCTAAATTTGACCCTTGCTGTTTAGAGGGAACCCACCATCACATTGGAAGGCAAATAGATCTAGATTTAAACCTTGGCTCTATCTCTTGCTGTCTGTGAGGGCTTGGGCTTGCAAACTTTGCGTTTCTGAGCTTCCATCTCTTTCTGTAAGAAGGAGATTAGACACCACATCACAGGGTTGCTGTCGAGGTGCAATAGCAAGCATACAATAGGTGGTAGACACGATTATTAACACATGGAGAGATCCGTTCATCCCACTCCTACTGGCTGACTTTCTATTAAGTGCCGGTTCCTGTGAGACAAGAACAGTGAGGACCCTTCATGTCTGCAGCTCACAGGCTTGGGGGAGCAGACCTATAAACAAATAATTGTGCCCGGTGTGGCAAGTGCTATAAAAGAAGTGTTTACAGTTCTCGATGGTTGGAGAGGAAAGGGTGTGGCAACAAGGGGTAACAGGAGGAAGTGGCAATGGGAAGGGTAGGGTGGTGCTGGGGCAGGTGGGAGAGGCCCTTTTTCTGCAGAGTGGATGGGAGGCCAAGGATTTCTGGGGGGTGGGGCTCCTCTTGGCTATCCCTCCCCACCTACATCCGGGACCCAGAAATGGTCTGTCTCCATGGAGGCTGGAAGGAGGGCAGATCTTTGGCTTATAAATCCAGATAAAGGTTGACACCCAACCAGGGCACACACCCAGACCTCTGTGTATCCAAGGCCAGGTGGCCACAGGACCCTGTGAACTCCGTGAAGAGTGAGTTTACGAAGGAAAAAGAGACATGCGGCATAAACTGGTTGGGGGAAGGAGGCAGATGGTGCAGAGAAAAGGCCTCAGAGCTGCTACTCTTCCATGTAGTGGCCTGTGATCTCTGGCAAGTCACAACTCCTCCCTCTATCCTCAGTTTAATCTGCAAAATGAGGACAAACACAACTCTCCTCACACAGTAAACATCAAGATGAAGTGAAATGATATTGCAAAAGGGAAATGCTGTACACCTGCGTGAAGGCTGATCATAGCTGGTGAATCGGTCGACATGACATGGTTTATCCATGCAGTGAAATATCACTCAGCAACAGAAGCGGATGAAACATGGGTAGATGCTGCAACACGGATGAACCCTGAAAGCATCGAGCCGAATCAAAGCTGCCAGTCACAAAAGACCACATATCTTAGGATTCCGTTGATATGGAATGTCCAGAGCAGGCAAGTCCATAGAGACAAGAAAGTAGATTAAGTGGCCACCTGGGGCTCAGGGTCAGGGGTTTGGGGGAAACCGGGAATGACGGCTGGTCTGGAGTTTCCTTGGGGTTGATGAAAATGTTCTGGAATTTGATCGTGGTCGTGGTTGCACAACTCTGTGAATCTACTAAAACCTACTGAATTATACACTTCAAATGGGACAAAGAAATGTATGGTATGTGGACTACATCCCAATAAAGCTGCTAAATAAACACAAGCATGGTTGTTCATTTATTTCCCAGCACCCATCTGTGGTAAGACCACACGGAGCACGCACATACGAAGAATTGTGTTGATTAGCATGGGTGTTGGGCTTTCTTTCACATCTGTTCTCATCTCAATTTTTATCAGCTTCTTTATTTGCCCATTCACCTTACAAACATTGATTGAAGCCGGGCTCGGTGGCTCAGCCTGTAATCCCACGCCTTGGGAGGCTGAGGTGAGTGGATTGTCTGAGCCCGTGGGTTCGAGACCCGCCTGGGCAACTTGGCGAGACCTCATCTCTACGATAAATCAAAAACTAGCCGGGCGTGGTAGCGCACGCCTATAGTTCCGGCTACACGGAAGGCTGAGGCGGAAGGATCGCCGGAGCCCAGCAGGTGGAGGCTGCGGTGGCCGGGAGCGGCCACTGCCCTCCAGTCTGGGTGAAAGAGTGAGACTCCAACTCAAAAAAACCAAAACAAAACAAAACAAAAAAATTGATTGAGGCTCTTGCAAAGTGCTGGTTTCCATGCCGGGTACCAGGGATACAAGCGCAAAGCGCTGGTCTGTCCTTAGGGAGATCGTGGCCTCCTCTCTGAAGGCAGGCAGGCTGAAGGCTTGGCAATGCTATGACACAGTGAGCCCCGGGTGCCATGAACACACTGAGGAGGACATCCATGCCAGGTGGGAACATCCAGGGAGGCCTCCAGAAGGAGTTATCACACTCAAAGACTCAGCAGAAGGGAGGAAGTGTGGATAGTAGGGAGACCAAGGTGGACCCTAGATACACAATGTTGTGAATCGGGCACAGGAACCATTGTAGCAGATTCCTGGAATAATGTTTGTTGAGTGCATGCTAGAGAAAGGAGCCCTGAGCCAGTCCTGGGAAGGAGGAGGGCACAGAGCTGGTGTTCAGGGATCCTTTGCTGAATGAATGGCATGAAATATGGGTACACAGGCCCTACCACCTGAGAAACTGATTTAATTAAAATCCCCCTGGGAGCTGGGCTCGGTGGCTCAGCCTGTAATCCCACGCCTTTGGGAGGCTGAGGTGAGTGGATTGCCTGAGCCCGCGGGTTCGAGACCCGCCTGGGCAGGCGAGACCTCATCTCTACAATAAATCAAAAAAAATTGGCCGGGCGTGGTAGTGCGCGCCTGTGGTTCCGGCTACTCGGAAGGCTGAGGCGGAAGGATCGCCGGAGCCCAGCAGGTCGAGGCTGCGGTGGCCGGGAGTGGCCACTGCACTCCAGTCTGGGTGACAGAGTGAGATTCAAACTCAAAAAAAAAAAAAAAAAAAAAAAATTTCATCGCATAATATTTTATGCAACATTTGAAAATACAATTTGTTTGATCTGTCCAGTTAAATTAAAAACAATGTTTTTACATGTTTGTGTTGTTGAAACCATTTGGTATTGAGTTGTAACTTTTTCTATTTCCTATCAGGCTCTAGCAGGTATAGAGAGGTGCCTTATACATAGTTGTTGGCATTGTTTTTCCTCTGGTTAATATCAGTTCTACTGTGAGGCAGTTGCCATTCCACATGATTCCACTTTGAACCTGTGTGTTTATTTCTGTTTTCTTTTTTGAAAGAGTATACATATTTTCTACATAGAACCTGAACAGTGAATTAATTAAGATGTCACCATGATAAACATGGGTATTTTCAAAGATGTTTTTTCCTCAGTGTGTTGTGATATGTTCTATGAGTCTTATTCACTGGTGGTAAAAGCATGCTGACAGCCTTCAGTAGCCTTCCTCTGTTCAGCACAGAACCCGGAGGCACCTGATTAATACAGTTGCGTGGGAGACAACAGAGGGCCAGGGGTTCTTTTGTTTGAATCTCCATGCTGGATACTGAAGTTGGTCTCATGGACTGTGATGAACAGTGTTCCACTCACAGTGCGACAGGATTTGTATTTACCCAGGGTCTGATTGGCCTGAGACTTCCCGTAGTTATATGAGACTTCTCTGCCCGTTGCTTAGCGAGCACGCTTTTGAACTCCTAAGCTCTGGAGGTTGAGCTTTGGCTGGCTCAATTAATTGTTAAATGTTCCCTTTATTATAATGACGCATTGACGCCTTGCTTTGTAGTAGCTGAGGAAATTGCTGAAAGAGTGTCTAATCTGTTATACTCTATCAGTTTTGTAAAAAGCTCTTTTTAAAAGAAAACAATTTTGATTTGAAGTGGCATGGTGGTATTTGAGTTGGATAACATAATTTAAATTGAAATGCAGGAATTTGACTCTGCTCTTGACAGAGATTGGCTTGGATTTGACATTGACCCATGTGTTTATCATCTTTCCAGTTATTGCCTTCTATTTATTCCGACAACTCCACCAGCTGAGAAAACCAGACTCCCCAAAATTAAAAATGTTGTCTGTGAATTTAAAGATGGAGCAGTGTATTATGTTTATTAAGTTACTTTAAAATGTATGTGGTCAAAAGTGATTTGTTTTTATAACAAAATTAAAAACTGAAGCCGGGCTCGGTGGCTCAGCCTGTAATCCCTCGCCTGGGGAGGCTGAGGTGAGTGGATTGCCTGAGCCCGCGGGTTTGCGACCCGCCTGGGCAACTTGGCGAGACCTCATCTCTACAATAAATCAAAAATCAGCCGGGCGTAGTAGCGCGTGCCTGTAGTTCCAGCAACCTGGAAGGCTGAGGCGGAAGGATCGCTGGAGCCCAGCAAGTCGAGGCTGCGGTGGCCGGGAGCGGCCACTGCACTCCAGTCTGGGCGAAGGAGTGAGATTCCAACTCAAAAAACAAAAAACAAAAAAAACTATATAATAGATGCTTGAGTGCATGAGTTCTACTTTGTAGCTATCTGAATACAAGAAAAAGTAAAGATATGCACTTCTCTATTTCTCCTCCTTCCTTTGTTTTATTAGTATACATTTTCCAATGGGTGCTTTAATTGTGGTAAGATACGTGGGGGGAAGGTAAGTTAGTTTACTTGGTTCTTTTAAGTGAATGGATAAATACCTGGAAACGGATACATTTTTAAAGTCATCTTGTCAAGTCTATTAAATTAAATATCTAGTACCTTTAAATCTTGTTTATTATTTTACCATCAAAAATGTACTCAAGCTAATTAGGAAGCACAGTATATGTTGCGTATGAAAGATACTCCACAATTGCTCACTCATTTAACCCCTGCATTTATTTTCTCTCTTATATCTCTACATTTTCTCAGTTCCCTTTGCAAGGAATGCATTTTCAATAATATCCACTGTGATAGTTAGTACAATGTGTAAAATGTGTAAACTGAGCTATAAAAGGCAAAGATACAGTGTTTTATATTCCCTTTGAAGACTGCAGGCATTGTTCTGGCTTTCTTTGTGTGCTGGGCAGATGGAGTGTTAGCGTCTCACTGTAGACTGATCAATAGAGATTGATATAGTTTTAAAAAATGCAGGGGTTTGATTATGGCTATACTTCCCTTTTAGATAGGGAAAATGGAGTGAGCTTATAATACAGATTTTTAATATTATTTCAGTGTGTTGCTTTTTATTCTTGGTGTTTTCATTAGCATTTTAATTTGTGGTCTGTTTGTAAACCTATGTATAATTGTTGGTTCTAAGCTAGGTTATCATTGTTATGAAATTGTGCTTAATTTTCAGACTTTACTTGTCCTGAGCACCCCATTGTGCTGGTATTATAAAACATAGGTACTATACAATTACCTAATTGATTGTGGGGATGTTAATAATTGTGTGTATAATCATAATTTTTCCTTTTTAGTAGAGAGGTGAGAGAAATGTTACAAAAAGGTCTCATCTGGGATACTATATTTTTACATTGTCAAGGACAGTTTAGCTGACAAGTAGTGGTTTAATTACCACTATTCTGTAGTGCAAAAATACACTAAAAGTTTTGAAGTTTTTATTTGAGAATTATTCTAGTTGCACTCAGACTTGGGGAAATTATACTTCTTCCTTACAAGAAGTTTTCATTTTTTGATTTTTCTTTTTTTGAGTTAAGAATCTCACTCTTGCACAGGCTGAAGTGCAGTGGCATGCTTTTGGCTCACTGCAGCCTCGACCTCCTGGGTACAGGTGATCCTTCTGTCTTAACTGAAACTACAGTCACATGCCACCATGCCTGGCTAATTTGTTTGTTTGTTTTGTAGAGACAAGGTCTCATTATGTTGCCCAGACTGATCTCAAACTCCTGGACTTAAGCAATCCTCCAACCTTAGTCTCCCAAAGTGTTGGGATTACAGGCGTGAGCCACCACGCCTGGCTGCAAGAAGTTTTATACCTTATGTTTCAAGCAAAATAATGCAGACCTGATTTCCTTGTTGTTATCTGTGCAGGTTGGAAGACATTTTGAGGGAGAAAAATTCTGGGCTGTGAGTTTTATCTATGAGGCTTTTATAGATTAGAGTGATTTTGAAGTCTGTAGCAGCTGTCCAAAAAAATAAATATTTGACACCATTGAGTGCAGTCTTTTTAAAATTACACCTGGCATTTATGCCGGGACTGTTAGAGGCTACCTTTTTGGAGACACCATCATTTTTGTCATTTGCCCTTTTTTTTTTTTTCCCTTTGGGTACATTTATAATATTTGTCTATAGGTCTCTTATTTTATTTTTCCTTCATAAATTTCCTTCTGTATTTTCCCCTTTTGATGAGCAAATAATATACTTTCAAAGAAAAAATTGAAAAAATTCAGATAGACAAAAGTTAAAAGTTGAAACCACTCAGCCACTACTAACATTTGTATGGTCAGTTTTCTTAGTACACACATATGGAGTGATGCTATCTGTAGTTTTGTAATGTGCTCCTTAACCTGTTCTGGGTTTATTTTCATGCCAGTAATTATAAACCTGCACTGTCACTGCTGCTGCATGTGCCATTCATGCATCAGTTTATAACCTGGGGTTTGTGGCCAACCATGGATACGGAATGGGATTCAAGGAACTGGGAGCTTGGGTGGGAAAACACTGCATCTTTATTTTCCCCATTTTATTAAATTTCAAATAACATTCAGCATTCACTTCATTTATGAAGGTAGATGATAAACCACAGTAATCTTGTCAGTGCCTGTGACACCGCTGTAAATTATAGATGTTCTCCTATCATGTCACATGGAGAACAGCATCTCAAAGTAATATTTCTGTTCCTCACTCCTTTGGAAATATGGAGATTGTTAAGGGAGCAATGTCTAGTAAATCTTGTTATTTAATGAATCAATAAAGAAGTACGTATAGGCAATCACATTACAAATTTGTTTTTTCATATTGTGATAAGTATTTCAATATGTGTTGTTTTTGTACACTTAGATTTTTTTTTTTTTTGAGAATGTGTGTTATAGAATGCTAAAGTCATTCATGGCACACAAAAAATTAGCTGCTCACACATTAATGACTGTATACCACCATTTAACTAGTTCTGTCTTGTTGGCCTTTAGTTGCTTTTCTAACATACTACAGTACATCCAACAGTGGTGGACACTTATCTATTTATTTCAGTTTGCTTTCCTAGGGAGTGGAACTGCTGAGTTAGAGAGTATGAGTGGACGTGTAAAGATTTTTAATGTGTCACCATTACAATTTTTTCTAAGTAGCCTCAGTGTATCATAGCACTTTGGGATCTTCAAGTGACTGAGTTTGTGGTTTTGAAATTGGAGACAGAGCAGAAGCCTTTGCATTATCTTTGGTAAACTTTCATCCTTAGGTGGACCAGACACCTCTGTGTGCTCTTTATTTGGTTTGCAGGTTGATGATGTGGACAGGAGACAGGGCTGTGGTGATAGAGAGGGTGTCGTCTTTGTAGCATGAAGTCAGATACGGACTGTCTGAGAGTGTGGGATAGTTTAAATTCTGGTCAGCTTTAATTTTTATACATAACATTGCAGAAAATTTATCAGTGGTCCATATATTTTTATGGAAGGAGCAGCCATATATTTCCTCAAGTTCTGAAATCAAAACCACAAACTGTAAGAAAGCGGGAGACTGAGCAGTGCCAGCCGACACCATCCCCCTCACCCACGCGGAACGCCAGCCAGTTTGCAGAAGTTGCCAACACTAATTCCTGCTTATGAAACCTCAGAGTCCTGTGAGGAACTTGACTTGGCTGGAAAGTCTCCTTGGAGAGGAAGTCGACCTCACTTCCATCTGCCTCCAGAGGATGATTCTTAATCTAGTGGAAGGCAATGATATTTGTGATCTAATCAAGCTATTTTGGTTACTCCAGATTAAGAGCTCTGTGTTCTGTTTTTTTAAATATACTTGCTGGGGTTATTTGTTTCTGGCTATTTCAATTTTTAAAATTTAACTTGTTTTTTGAGTTGGGATCTCACTCTGTCACAGGGGCTGTAGTGCAGTGGCACAATCACGCTTACCATCTGGGCACAAGTGATCCTTCCGCATCAGCCTTCTGAGTAACTGGGGCTGTAGGCATGTGCCACCATGTCTGGCTAATTAAAAAAAATTTTTTTTTTTGTAGAGATGAGGTCTCACTGTGTTGCCTAGGCTGGTTACCAAGTCCTGGGCTCAAGCAATCCTCCCACCTTGGCCTCCGAAAGTGCTGAGATTACAGGCATGAGTCATCACACTCAGCCTGTTAATAGCTTTTTCTGTTTAAAAAATTAAAAAGGTTTCCCAACAGTGTTCTGGATGCCACTAGGGCATTCAGAAATTTAGATGTCATAAGTAAAATTAAAATTTAAATATTTGCCCCCCTTAAAAATAACGTAGAGATCTTTGGATGCAGTGGTTGAAAGTCCTGAATTCCAAAACAGCAGGTGTGGGTGCTTGGCTGGCTCCTGAGCTGCAGTGGGCCTCCTGCCACCTCAGGGTATGTGGCCCCACTCTTCCTGTTCTCTTCTGCTCTGTCTCATGCCCCACCTTCAGCTCATACAACTGTCTCCAGGCTACCAGGAAGAGTGAGAAGAGCGGGGCTTCCCCTTTCCAGGACTCAGTTTCCAGAAGTTGAAATGTTATAGGTCTGGTAAATTCCGTGGTAAGAACTCAACCACGTGACAGGCAGCTGTTAGGGTTGCTGTGAAATGAGGTTTTCATTTTTAGGGGCCATGTGCCCAGCTAAGCACCGGATGTTCTGGTTTTTTGTTTGCTTTTGGTTTTGAAACAGGGTCTTGCTGTATCACCCAGACTGGAGTGCAGTGGTGTGATCATAGCTCACTGTAGCCTCAAACTCCTGGGCTCAGATGATCTTCCTGCCTCAGCCTCCCTAGTAGCTGGGACTACAGAGGTACACCCCACGTCTGGCCAGATATTCTTTTAATAAAGAAGAAGGGGAGAATGAATATTTGGCTCAGCTAGCAATCTCTGTTACAGAGACTAACAAACAAGTACTGTTAAAATTATTGAAGACATATAGTTGTTTCCATGTCTAAGTCTTACATTAGATTATGAACTTGTTGAGGGAAGGGCATTATTTTTATTCACCTCAGTATCTCTAGCCCTTAGGTGGCACATTGGTGGTGCCCAGTAAGTATGTCTCATGAGTTCATGATTCTGTTCCTTAGAGTATATTTTCATACTCTTTTTCTTTCTTTGTCTCTCTCTCTCTCTCTCTCTCTCTCTCTCTCTCTCTCTCTGTTTTTTTTCTTTGAGTTGGAGTTTCACTCTGTCGCCCAGGCTGGAGTGCAGTGGCATGCTCACGGCCACCGCTGCCTTGACCTGCTGGGCCAGCTACTTTTTTTTTTTTTAATTGTAGAGATGAGGGCTTGCCAAGTTGCCAGACTGGTCTCAAATCCCTGGGCTCAGGCAATCCTCTCGCTGCCTCCTCCCAAAGTGCTGGGATTACAGGCATGAGCCACTGCACCCTGCTCTTTTTCTTATTTTTAGTGTAACGTTGACAAGACTTGCCTGTTACCAGGCTATTATTACTTTGCTTAGAATGAAGACATCTTCATTTTTCCCCCCATAGTCCTGATACATTTTGTCTCAGCAGATGTTCAAGACATGCTTCTAAGGTACAAATTACGAAAGGAGCACACTAAAGCAAAACTCTCATTAAGTGTTATGTTGGCCCGGAGCAGCTGCACTCATTTGTTGATGTGTGTGCAGTACAGTTTCATATAGAAGGCATCCAGGGCCTCTTATGGCTCAATCAGCAGAATCTCTCATCTCACTGTAGGAACCAAGAAGCATTTAGATAGTTTAAATACTATTACCTTGCTCAAATCTCTGCTAATTTTGATGATCCAAGTGACAGGTGGATGGCAGATTCCAATAAAATCCCCCACCTCCACAGAGTTTTTTTTAGCCTGAGACTATCGTATGTCTTATAAAGCCAAACTACTACATGTAGAATCCTAAAGAAACAGATGACTAGAAATTACTATTTAGGTGGAATTATTTTTTCCAAAGATCTGTTGAATACTTAGAAAATTTCACTTGCAATTCACAATGAACTGAAGATTTTTAATGAAAAAATGGGAAGTCAGTATTTACCATCATGTGAAAGTGTCTTCTTAAAATATCTCTAAAAAATATAATACCTGCCCAAACAACAGTAACAACAACAAAAACTCAAATGAAGCAACAATGATTTAAGGGAAAAATTTATGGGAGAAATTACAGTCATTTGACTACAGTTACATATTAGTAATAGGCTATGAGTGCGAAAGTAACTGAATAGGGTAGAGACTATGTATGTTGGTGGCATTTGGGTCCTGGAGGTTGGACAGAATTGTGATAGGATCAGGTAAAGGAGCAGTGTAATAGCATCCTGAGGAAGCGGGTGGCATGGGACTTGACTGAAATGAGCTGAGAGAGGAGAAGCAAAGCCAGCAGAGCAGGTGTGAGGGTACAGCTGAAACAGGAATGAAAAGGCATTGGTGTCCTTCTTTTACTTCTCTTCTTTTTGTGTGAGCTAGCAATCCGTCATTCTAGGACGCTGGTGGTTATAGTTTTGCAGCACCAAATTCTGGGTGTTTGCCGTATTATTATTTGGGTATTGATTTGATGAGCTTCTTTTAAGGTGCATCTTCGCATGCCCTTTTCTCTTTTAAGCATCTCTTACACAGCTGTGTGGATGCTTCTGTGAAGAATCAATCACTCAAGGAGAAAAATCACTCATGGGATTGTTGTGTTGTCTGATAAATACAACTGAGAAGTCAATTTCTATTAACAGAATATCAATCATAGGTACTTCAGTTCAGTATATATTCATGTGTGTGATGTGTCTTGTTCATATATTTAAATTCATATGGTATATTTAGTCTCCTTGATAAATTTCACTTAGTGTTGACATTGTAACTGACTTGAAATATCTAAGAAAAGTGTCCAGTAGTAAGTAAACATAAATATATATATGCACATGTGTATGGCAGAAAATTTTAATCTTCAATTTTGTTGACTTAAAAATATCCATATTAATAAGGCTGGGCACAGTGG
This sequence comes from Tarsius wallacei, assembly GCA_963574415.1. Lineage (NCBI taxonomy): Eukaryota > Metazoa > Chordata > Mammalia > Primates > Tarsiidae > Tarsius > Tarsius wallacei. The sequence goes on from CAUYQG010173623.1 coordinate 29,436, forward strand.
CTCATGCCTGTAATTCCAGCACTTTGGAAGGCCAAGGTGGGAAAACTGCTTAAGCCCATGAGTTCGAGACCAGCCTGGACAGCATAGTGAGACCATGTCCCTACCAAAAAAAATATTAGCTGGGCATGGTGACACATGCCTATAGTCCTACTACCTGGGAGGCTGAGACAGGAGGACTAAACTGAGCACAGGAGGGCAAGGCTGTGGTGAGCTGTAATCACACCGCTGCACTCTAGTCTCAGTGACAGAGTGAGACCCTGACTAGTGGGAATAAAATCCATATTAATGGAGCATCTTTCTGTCCAGAATGACAGTTAAACTTTAGTTTTCTCCCACTTTGGTTATATTTAAGGACTGACTCTTTCTTAAACTTTGGAGGTAAATACTTGAATAAGAAGTAATATTAAATGAATATATACACCAGCTTTACAAGGAAGGCTTTCAAGAGGTGGAGGATACCTATAAAGTATAGAGAAATAATTGGTGTGGGAAATTTTGTAGCTTGGATGCATGAACTATGGAACAGTTGCAATTACAAAATTGAGAACTGCAGACTACAATTAACTGAAATTAGTTTTGTTGAATAGAAATATGTTCCATTTACTGTACAATCAGGAGCCAGGCTTCAATGAGTTTAAATAGATGAAATCTAAATTATACTGACAGTCCATTAAACAGTAGCAGAAAACTCGTAAAGAAAATGGATTCACTGTGATACTAGTTTATAATAAAATCATTTGCCAAATAAGAATTATCGCCCAGGCATTGTGAATTCTCCTGTGTATTTCCAGTGAGCACGGCAGATTGGTTGTATCATTTATTGTAAAGCTGAGGCTCCTAGCGCATTGTTTTCTGAAAAAGGAGCAAGCAGTGTTGCTTGAAATTCGCTCTGCAGGATGTGACACCGGAAGACAGACAAGCAATTTGTTTGTTGTCAGCCATACAGGGGAGGAGAGTCTTTACCCTGCCTTCCTGTTGCTGATGGGTTCCCTGTGAATACTGGGCATGGTGTCCTATGTTTGGATTCTGCTTTGGTTTCCTAAATGTACATTATTTCAGCCATGATCCAGTTCTAATCTCTGAGTTAAGGACCTGTCAATATTTCCACTTCCAATCTCTGAGTCAAGGATCGGTCAGGATTTCCATTAGCAATCATCCTCTACTTCATAAGGATTGTATAGCAGAATTTTTTTAGGGGAGGGAATAGGAGTCATTGAATTGGAGGTAGGATTATTACCTGCATTTTAAGCTTTGGCAACAGTGCAGTGGCAAGAGGACAGAGAGTGAGCAAGGCCTCAGAATTCCCTTCCCTCATTTCTGTCATACCATAAACACTTTGCTGCAGTAGGTAGATGGCTGTCGGTGGGTTTTAAAGTAGATTTCCCCTCTTAGAATACCTTATTCTCTTTTGTAAACTAACTATACGAGAGACCCACATCACTTAACTGGAGGTTTTTTGTTTCCTTCTTTTTGATTTGGGGATCTCACTGTATTGCCCAGCCAGAGTGCAATGGCACAATCACGGCTCACTGCCGCCTTGACCTCCTGGGCTCAGGCAATCCTTCCACCTCAGCCTCAGAGTAGCTGCGACTACAAGTGTGTGTCACCACACCCACCTAATTTTTGTAGAGATCAAGTCTTGCTATGTTGTCCATTCTCCTGGGCTCAAGCAATCCTACCTTGGCCTCCCAAAGTGTTGGGATTACAGATGTGAGCCACCACACCTGGCACCTTAACCAGAATTTGGCTATTAAACTAGCTAGAATCATTTCATAATAGGGATTCAATGCAGGTTACAAGGGGTGCTTTTTTTTTTTTTGAAAGCAGGATTTATTGAGAGGACAGAAAAGCTCCCACAGTGGGAGGGGACCCTAAGGGGTTGCCCTCAAGGGGTGCTTTTAAAGGAACATTTTTCAGAATATAATATGGAGAAGAGAGCGCCTAACATGTTCTTTGCTTGGGTAATATAACTGTCAAACTGTGGCTAATGCTTAGCATGTCTGTATAACTAATAAGACTTCTGCTCTTGGCAGAATGGTCTTGCTTTTCCTTGTTTTACTGAGTTCTCAAGTCCATGCAGTGCATGAGTGACTTGGGTGGGGATTCATGATGCATGAGTTACTCCAAACATGAGCATCTCTTCCTGAAGTTAGGAAGCAGTTGTCTGAAATCAGGATTCAAGCTTTTGATGCATTGGAAGATTTCCTGACTTCTAGAGGAGAAGAGGATTATGAGAATTTAAACAGAACCCTTTTAGTTTATTATGACCTGCTCTCCTCCCCAACTTGTTTTTTTTTTCTCATAATTTAATTTTCTCTGTTAGCAATGAGGATACAGATAGATGAATATGGGATTCTGTGTTCAGACAAAAGTCCCTTTAGGCTTTGTAGCACTATTTGTCTATAGACATTTTGATACATAGAATTCAATTATTACGAATTTTTGAAAAGAAGGAAACAAGGATATATGGTACCTGAGATCATTTTTCCACCACGCTTAGACTCTTTGAGATCATGCAGCCAATTTTGGTGATAATTTCCAGAGCCAAACTACAGAATGAGAGTAAGGACTGGGAAGATTTTCCCAGTTCTTGTTTTCCTTTCCTGTTGAGCTTCTCCACTATTATCAGACAATGTGAGTATCCCCCTATAACAGAGTTAAACAAACAAACAGACATAAAATCTAGCAGAAAACTAAAAATAGTCCACTAGGCAATTTAAAGAAGTGTTTGAAAATACTATTTGTCTTGTTCCTGTTGCTAGAGCATGGCACCTTTCTTGCTCGGATCTCATAACTTCTTTTCTCTCTCTCTCTGTGGTGTGTGTATGTTTTAACTCTGTCTTCATTCAACTCATTTGTTGCTTGTGTACTTTTTGAGAGTTTGCTTTGTAGACTCCAGCATATTGTCTGTGGAGGAGAGGAATAGAGTTGGGTTTGGTGTTCTGTAGGCAGGGACTGGAGGTGGGCTGGTGTGTTGGAGGCCCTGCAGGACGCCCATGATTCTGGAGTGGAGGTTGAGTATCAGGATTTGTGTTGTTTCCAGCATGTGCACACATGCATACACATTCTTTTTGTGTTTTGGAAACTGGAGCACATCTGTATTAATTTGAGAAATACTTGTGGACTTTTAATTCTGCAAAATTAGGCCAACCTTCTGTTGCCTTGGAGTGCCAAGGATGGAGGAATCACGTGCAAGAGCAGCACAGCAGCCTGGGGCTCCGCTTCCACATCCACCACGTCGCCGCCCGGCACGGTCTCTGAGAAATCTCTTTGTGAGAAGGTCTTTGTTCATACGTGCCTTTCTGGAAATTGCATTAGAGTGGCACTGCCAGCTTTGCAAAGGGATGAGAGGGTATTTCAAAGATTAATAGACAGAAACACATGATGGAAAAGAAAATCCCTATGGGATAGCATTGCGGCTGAGCACTGCCTATGTGTTTTGTGACCACGGCTTTCATGCTGGTGCTCCCAGCGCTGCTTGCTAAATTAGTGGGTGAAGTCAGTGTCCACTCTGCTCTGTGGGAGGTTGTCAGGAAAGATGCTGACAGATTCTTTGTGTTTCATAATGACAAACTGCCTGATGCTTTAGGCTGTGATTTTTTTATCCTCCAGAGGACCGTGCTCTTGCTCTATTTACGTACACCTGCTGATTTGCTGAGGGTTGACAAAGCAGAGAGGCTTGCTTTGCCTTGAGAATCTGCCTCCACGTTTTGGCTGACTTCCTTCCTTAGCTTAGCAAATGCTCTGTTGTTTACAGATGGCACAATAGATTCTTGGCCACAAAGCTATGTTGAGTCTGTGAGAAACAGCCAGAAACTCCCCTGTTCAGTGTCATTGCCCAAATTATGGATTTTATTGCTCCCTGTTCACAAGAATTTGAGTTCACTTAATCGTGTGATACATTCCCAGATAGAGGCTTAGTATTAGAGAATAAGTGTCAACCTAGACCCATGGTTTCATTTTTAGACATCCTTTGTAAGAAGAAAATTAGTTATCATGTGTTGTTTGGAATAATTGATACTGATGGTAATAGCCTCACTTATTTTTCTGCCCCATTATAGGCGTGCTGATTTTAAGATTAGGAATATATATATATATATTTGCCTAGCAGCAACCATTTGCTCAATCTGGTAAATATGTGTTTTCATGTGGGTAATCTTGAAAATGTGCATTATGCATTTAATGGATCACATCAGCTTTGCTGAGTTCTTTCAGACCTGCTAGATTTCTAATGAAAAAGGGCTCTTTAAAAAAATTTTTTGTAAAAGGTGTCTTAGTGCTTGTGTTGGCCATGGGGGATTTTTGGGGTGAGGATCATTGATCCAACTCACTAAAACCAGTTTTATAACCAGCTTCAGACAATCCGTGGACTCATCAGTTGCATGAAAATCTTGCCAAATCATTTTGGCTTTAAAAGATTACTGGGCATATATTCCAGCTGAGATGTTGACATTGCTCTTGCCTTATGTTCTTATCTTTCTCTTTCCAAATAAGCCACTTTATTTTTTGTGCTGAATATAAACATTTATATAAATTATTTTCTTAAATAGCTGCTTGATTAGAGACCAGGAGAAATACTTCTTATATGAGAATTTGACTTTAACCTTATTTTGAATATTATTAAGAGTAATAAAAACTAGAATTTTTTTTCTGTGAGACTTGTATTCTAAATTGTTTCTTAAAATATATATTTTTTTTGGTTGGGCCATCATAAATATTTGTGGGAAGGTTATAACAAGAAGTTTGACTTGATAATAATTTTTTATGCTTTTATTTTTAAAATGAAAGGAATCAGGCCAAAGCAGTACATTTCCCCCATTCTTATGGCATTGTGACATGGTGCTATAAAAAATTTTGGTTCATATTACCTCTGATCTTTGCCATTCTCTGTTTGATAACTTTTTATGTAAAATAAACTCCGAGTTTTGTCACTTAATTTTGCAGTGCGCTTTTCTCACTTTTTCATAAGTGAGTTTCAAGACACTGATCCTGCTTGATGCAGTCACCTGTTTTCAGATTCCTGGCCATGGGGGATTGGAAGTCTCAGTTATGAATTCATAGCTTTGGATGAGTTTGAGTTGCCATGGTAACTTTTCAAACAAAGAGAGGTGGCTTTTTATCGAGTAATAAGCAATTGTGGTAATCTCATATGCCAGATTTGAGGACCCCTCTCATGGTAGCTTGTCCCTTGGGGCTGCTTTCCTTGGTCCAGGTGTGGGAGACCCCTCTGGGAAGACTGCCAAGATGTGCTTGGCAGACAGATGCCAGTGACTGAATCATTTTCCTGAATGTAACTTTGCAGTGAGAAAGGAAGGAACAAGGGTCTCTCCTTTTCTGGAAAGTTTTTTTGTTTGTTTGTTTGTTTAATACAAGTTAATAGCTGCTTTATGTCTCATAGTAAGGGAGTAGAGATTATTCTACTGATTTTGGAAAATAATCTTTTTTCTTTTGGTAAAAAGAACAAAGTTGTGAATAGTCCTTGCTGCCTAAGCATCTGCCATTTAATTAAGTTCTGTTTTGTTTTACTCCCACACTAATGGCAGCCACGAGTCCAGGGAATGTAGAAGTGAGTCCATTTCTCTGAGCTCACAATATTGATAGTAATTGATAGTGTACAGTGCGGCCATCTGACTGCAAATGACTGAACACGCACAGGGTGTAAATTGCTACTATGTAAAAGAAGGGAGATGCTTCCACTGCTTTACAGAGGAGCCATGAGAAGTTACCGCATATGGAGCTCACTTATAACTAGCTCTAAGGTTGGTGTGTCCAGGAGCTGGTAGAGGGCGAGGGGAAAGAGAGTCTGGCACAGACGGGATGGAGGAGTGGAATGCAACCTCAGTAGGATGGGGAGGTGGTGGTGGTGTGGGATCAGGCCATCGAGTGCAGTGTCACTAGAGCCTTGCAAAAGTAGAAGTCATTGGTTAGAAAATGACCTGTTAATTCTGAAGCCAATGAAGAGTGCCCAGGCTACGATGGCGTTATGTCAGAAAATGTATAGGAAGTGATACGAAGAAAGGGGTCTGTGGATCGTGATTTGTGTTAAGATTGAGTAAGATAGTGAATCATTGTTGCTCAAATTTGAAATCCTGGCAGTGGGAACAGCAGGAGCTGGAACACAGAAATTAAGCACTTTGGATTGTTCAGCATTATATAACTTGCTATCTAGGGATTTGAGTTTCTTCTGTTTTTACTTGAATACCAAGTGAGGGGTGTGAAAGAATTATCTACCATGGTGTTAAGAATGCTCTTACTTGTCTCTTAAGATGATTAGCATGTTAAATTGGTATTGCCTGAAGGTTGAAGCAGAGTTTTCAGTATCTGGGACCCTGGAACAAACTAGGAAGCCAGTCAGTAGTTCATTCCTGAGTTACTATTTTGCATGGATTCAGGGTCTGTTGAGTCTGCATCTGAGTAGAGAAATTGGTTGGGCATTCGAATTTCTTCTTTTTCTGGAATGACTTTTGGGTACAAAGATCCTGATATCCTGCAGAAAGTTTCTTGGAAGGGAAGTCTGTACCCTTTAGTGAGGGCTTTCTTCCTGATCTGCCTCTTAGTGGGTCTGCTAGTGTTTGTGGCAACTGAAGTCCCTACTCCTGTGCTTTCTTGGCTCACAACACATGTGGCAGGGGATGTGCCTGTATTGTCTAGCACCCAAACTATTCTAAGACATACTCATTCTGAACGGTCAAAAGGAAGGATAAAATGAATAGCATTTTAAATGTGGCATGTGGTCCCTCTTCCTAGGAGATTTGATTGACAGTGAATGTCTTTATTTCTCAGTAAATAATAAATAGATGTTCCTGTCCTGAGCTTTATGATGATCTTGGGTTGTAACACGGAGGGGTTTTACCCCTCTCTATAGTCACTGCTTTCCTTAAAACTGTTGCTTTTTTTTTTTAAAGTGTCTTAACATAGTATTTTAAAAAGCAATCTTTTAGACTCCAGCTGTTATAAAAAATAATCACCCAGCCACTGCCATGTCAAATGTAATTTAAGAAAATACTCTTCTTGCTTGAAGAAAATGTAATTTGGCTTACTTCATTCCATCTCTGATTGGCTGCCTTGGTTTTCTTTACAGTTAGAAAACAATATGTGTTTAAGTTAGAATTTAATAGCAAGTTATCTACAAGAGATTAGATTAGTTTTCTTTCTCTTTCTTGGTTTAGGAGAAAAGGTCATTGTAATAGCATGTTTGAGCTAGTCATCTTTATATAGTTCACTTATTTCCTCTCAAAATATTTTTTAAAGTAGCACTTGGCAGAGCCATTTCTCTTTGTGAAGGCATGATAACACCTTTTTTAAGATGTTCAAGATTTCTTCTTACTGTGTGATCTTGAGCAAGTAATTTCTTTTATCTAAATGTCTTCTTCAGAATATGGGTAAACCCATGGGATCCTCCTCCTCTTCTTCAAGTACTCTGAAGAAAATTGTTAAGGCTTTATTGGGTTCTTTAAATTATTTTAAAAAGTGGTCTAAAAGAAGCAGAGGGCTATTTTCCTTGAACTTAAAGTTATTTGTAATTTAATATCATCTTTTGAAAAATATTTACTATAAAAGGTATGTGCTTATTTATTTATTTATTTATTATTTATACAGTGGCTTTATGGGCCCTGTCTTTGTTCCCTTAAAGATAAATGCCATTGTTTAAAAATTTCTTTTTCTTTTAAAGACTGTGTGTATATCGAGAGTCGGAGGCCAAACACACCGTATTTCATCTGTAGCATTCAAGACTTCAAACTGGTAAGCATTTTTTAATGTGCTGTTCATTCTGCCCTGCACCTTCTCTTTCCAGTTCCATTGGCTGTCTCTTCTGATCTCCCTTCCATCGCTGTTGACGTGTTAGCCAGCCCACCTTTGAGTGCTGACTGCCTCGTGGTGGCAGCACTAAAACAAGGCAGTTTCTAGTTTCATCTCTTCAGTTTTGTAACAGGACTGTTATAATGTTCATATTGTAAACAATATTTCTAAAGTTTTTAATCCTTTAGTAGCTGCTTTGACAGTTTCAGAGACTCCCTTGAATGTCTGAAGTAGTTTGTCTCTTCTTAGCTATTGTTAAGAGCCTAAAGTAACATAAACTCAGGAATTGATGATACATAGGAAAATAATATAAATAGGCCAGAGAATAGTTTCTGGTGGAGAACTAGAATTTCCTTAGATATTTGGCAGGTGAACTGGTTTTGGGGGTCTCCCAGGGTTAGAGATTGAGAGAAGGAAGGCTGTCTGGGACTTGGTAATGCTACTGTACTTTCTAATTTTGGTGTATGTGCTGCTAAAGTAAGCACATGCTACTGTAGTTTCTCACTGAAAACTTTTCTTGAGTATATAAGTACTATTATTGCCCATAATGAAATCTCTTGATTTTAGACCCGTGGTTCCCACACTTTGATCCCTGGGAATGTCTGTAGAAATTTTGCAAAGGTCTGCAAATAAACATTTTCAGTCCTATATGAATAAATAAATCTCACACACATCTGCACAACTGTTTTCAAATGTGATTTTGAAATTCACTTAAGAGCAATACACACTTAAGAACTGCTATTTATTATGTGTTTTCCTCAAACTGATAGGTGAAATGCTATTGTAGTAGTATTATTTGGGAAATTTTGAAACAGTTTACTCTTACAAAGGGATCTTAGTACTTGAAGATTGTGAACCACTGTTGGTGCTTTTAGATGGAGAAAATTCCTAATTCTTTAACTTTGCAACATTGGATATTAATATCTGTAAATGCTCTTATTTCCAGAACCCTTGGTAACTTGACAATATTTGTGTTCCTACCTTCATTGTATATGATATTTCATTCTAAGGAAATGTAATCTGAAAAAAACCTCTAACTCTGTATCTCCTTTGTTTCTTTTTATCATTTTTTAATGAACCCCAAATTAGTATATTCTGGTTTAGCTTAAAGAATTGTGTGTCACTTATTTTTCTTTATTAAATAGCTATTACTTAAGTTAGTGCATACTTTCTGTTTTAAAGGAAAGTCAAATGTGCTGTTTATGTCTACGGTTTTAGTGTTGGTATGCTGCTTTTAGGTTCCTTGGTTGCTTTGTAAAGTGGCCTTACAGTTTAATCTTGTAAATCAAATGCTTTCTATTCAGGGTTTATGTCAGTATGCATTTTTACCATTTTAGAGGTCTTTGCTGTGTATTATATCTTTCCTTTTAAATACTTTTTTTTTGCAGATAACTGCACTGACACCTGAAATGCGGGCGGTGGCCTTGTTGCCCGAAGAGTTTTATTTTGGTAGTGGCTGCTGCTGCTGCTGTGTGCTCACTTCCTTATGTCTGATTTTCACTAAACCAAATACCCCTGCACCGTGGAACATGTGTAGCCATAAAATAAAATTGCAAAGACTTCCCTTTTACCTGTTAGATCTTGAGCCTCCTTTGTACAGTTTTTGCACATTAGCAGGTGCTTTCATGTTTAAACAGCTTCTCTTAGGAAGTGCTGATTACAATGTGATGGTTGCTGTTCTGGGCAGAGGTTTCTGCTGAGTTACAGTAATTGCTCAGGGTATTAACAGCAATAAAAGCTGAAGCTTCTGTTGCCAGTATTGGTCTAGCACAACACACTCAAGCTGCCTGCAGAAACAGCGTGGGAAGGAGGGGCACTGTACTTAGGTACCTTTCTGTGAGTCACACACTGCTCTTTCCCATGTGTTTGTTTAAGTTTCTGGATTCAGCACAGCCTCATAATTGTTGTGTAAGAATAAAAGAGATGATATGTTTATTCCTAGAAGAAACACAGTTATTCCCGCATTCTTCTTCTCCTGGTTCTCTATACTTAGTAAAAGAGAACCAAGTAATCGAAAATAATCAAGATTCCCCCTCCTTTCAGTTTGCCGAAGCATTAAAGGGGAAAGGCGAACAGAAGGAAATCTGCTTTGTTTCTCTGCAAGAATTTAAAAAGAAAAAAATGGAATTTGGTTTTGCCCACAGCATATAACATGGCAAGTAGAGCAATGAAAGAAACTTAGCATTGCAATGTTGAGTAATCATATGCTTTATCTTTTTAGCTATCATAAAATAAAAAGTTGGTTAGAATTAATCACTTTACCATGGTGTATTTTGGAGTATAAAATATATTTAGGAGCTGTAAAAAACAGCTGGGTGAATGCCCCTAATAGTACATGCTAGGTATGATTACAGTGTTCAAGACAACACAAGCTAATGAGTTGAGAAGTAGGGATGAGACGACAGCTGCCACCAGTCACTGAGACTAGCATGATGCTGCTTACTGCACAGAGAGTCCCTGGGTAACATTTCATAAACTAGTTCTAGATGAGATAAGGAGAAGGGTCTTTGTATTTTATGTGGGGATTTTGTGTGGAGAATGTAGTATCTCTGCTACTACATTCATTCCTTTAGAATCCAAGTTCATGGTGTAGAACCCAGTGGCCTCTGTGTCCTGGTCTATGTCTGTGCTCCTGCCAAGCGGTTACACAGTCTCCCCTTTCACTCCCAGAATGTCTGAGTTTGCAAGATAGGTTATCTTGCCTATGGGGATGGGATCCATTGGGCTTCAGCTTTATTAACATTTAGCCATGAAAACACACATGGACACTCCTATCCTACACTGGAGGTGTATTTAGAGCTCACATGTTCACGCGGTAGGTGGAGGCCATGGTAGTGCAAAGTAGTTCCAAACTGAGCTGAGGTTTTTAAAGATAGCATTTTTAATGGTAGTGAATTATGTGTTCTCTCAGGAACCACTCATTTGATTGGGCTTATTTACAGACTGGGAGATATGATTTTGTTGGCATACGTGGACCAAAGTATCTATGAACAAGTAGTCAAAAGCAGGAGCTCAAGCAAGCAGGGGAGGTGAGGTGGGATTATGAACAGTGTATGCCTAGAAGCAAGAGAAAGAATGATCATTGATTAGGTAAGGCAGCTTTGACTATAGGTTTATGAACTAAATTGTAGAATAGTCGGCAAAACCTTTAAATAGCTCTTTGAAAGAATAGTAGTATGAAGTGCCAGTCTGTGATACTTGTGGCCTGGCATGAAAAGATTGAGCCAGATTTCTTTTTTAGAATTTAGTGTTAGGAAACTGAGAGACTGAGGCAGTTAGCAGAGGGGCAAAGCTGAATAGTTATTTCAGGAATTACTCTTCATGTATTCAGTTTAAAAAACATAGAAAAGAGCTGCCTTAATGAAGGGATCCAGGTTGGGGCAGCAGGCCTATGCCTGCTGCCTTGCTTGGTAGACCGGGAAGGAGCAGAGGATAGCGGGTCTGGGGGCCGAGTGCATGCCTTTGGGACTCCGAGGCCTGCCACCCTGGCGTTCTTTCCACTGCACTCTTAGATTGCTCCCTCTAGGTACCTCCTCTCTACGTGGGATAGCAAGAGCGGCTCTCCATTCACTGCAGCTAGAGGAGCCCAGTATACTGTTCTCGGCTCATTTTCCTGCTGCTCTTCCATAGCTTTTGGTCACTGTGTGACTTAGCTTGCTTTTAGAGTTTTGTTCCTGAATGAGTCAGTGTAATCAAGGAGCATTATATCACAGTGTGCAAATGGGGATGTTTTGGACTGCAATCCATGCCTTCGACAGGTGTTTACTGAGTGCCTTCTTTGTCGAACTGGGCACTGTGTAGGGGGCTGAAGAAGTGTAAAATATCATTTCTTCCCTCAGTGATCTTAGATAGTAATTGGACAGACAATCTGTGATGTTACTGGATGTTCGTCTTCTTTGGACATTTTGAATAGGATTGAAAAGGAGAAAGCCTTTCACTTTTTGTTCTAAAAGACCATTTTTTTTTTTTGTCCTTGGGTTTACTAAAAATGATAAGATTCCCTTTTTATAAGAACCCAGGCATTCAACATAATACAGCTAATTTGCTATCTAAAAATCATGGAGTCTGAGGATGGTAGCAAGATCACTGAGATAATAATATTCATTTGACATAACATTAAGGAGTTCCTTGTAGTAGTTCCTATATATATTTTTTTATTCACAGATAATATTCCACATGGAAATCATCTATGGATTTCTGCATTGCCATCATTCATACAATAGAAGAAAACATGCTTTGGGTTTCCTAGAGTTATGTAATAATAGGTGCTTCCACTGTGACTTATACCAAATGAGATTCCAGGTAGTGGATATGACTATGACAAGTACTGTCTTGGGTTAATTCCCAATTGATTCATTTTGGTTCCTTAATTGGTTTATTAAAACTGGGAAAATTGTCCTTAAAATTAAACCCCATCTTGAGATTCTGTGGAGCTGGGGATATGTTATTTACGGATGTTAAGATATTTCCAGTGGACAACTTGCTGGACTCAGCGTACTAGGCTTGGCTCTGCAAGGCTGAGAGCTGTTGTGCCATTCGTGTCCCTGCCAGCAGGCTGAATGCTGTTGTGGGTGTGGACTCGCTAAGGACACACACCATGAGTCACCTTGGAGAAGGTGCATGCATCTCCATCACTGCTGTGGATGTGGTGGCCATGTTCTTCATGTTAATAGCATGTCCCTCTCTTGTTGTTTCATTGCCCATGGAAGCAGCTGGAGGAAGACATTTGAGACTTCTCTGTGATCCTTGGTCTGTACCCTTAACCCTACGTCAGAACCTGTTTGCTACCCTCAGCCTTCATTTGTGCCTTCCCTGATAGTACGACGATGGAAGGGGGGCTGCAGCGGAATTAGCTTCAGCTCAGGTTCCACTTCCCATTGCAGTTGCCTCTTGCTACCAAATTTCATTTCTTAGAAGTGGATTAAAAGTAACAAGAAGCTGTCTTTCCTTCATTATAATAAAACTTACTGAAGATGAGCAATTATTCTCATATTTTTGTTAGAAACAGATAATGCTGGGAGATAGCATCACATAGAGACTTCATTAGCATGCACTCTTTGTTCATGTATTCATATGCACACACACTGACTTAATTATCAAATTTATGCATTATACACCACAATTGTTGAACTCCAGCTTGGCTACTGTGACCACTTAGTATAGAATGTATGGTGTATGGAGATTCAGGAAGTGGGCATTCGTTTAATATTAGATAAATCTTGTATTCAAGCCTTTTTCAGTGGGACCTGGGCAGGAAACCCACATAATTTGAATGTGACTAAAGCAGAATTTAGGATATGTTATTCTGGGACTGAGGTGAGGGGGATGGTAGCTTGCACGAGTTCAGAGCTTGGGCTTCAACATCAGGTTGTCTGGACTCATATCCTTATTCCATCAGTTGCTGTCTTTCATGACCTTGGGCAGGGCACTTATTCCTCTTAACTTTATTTACCTCTGAAGTTGAGATTGAATGAAAGCACCTCCCTTTCCAGGTAGGTTGTTTTTAGATTAAAGATGAAACCTACAAAGTGTCTAGCGCAGGACCTGCCCCATAGAATGGCACTGATTGTGTTGTTGATGTTTAGTTTGTGCTCTGGGTTTATAATTTGTAAGGATAGAAACCATACCTTGCCTTATTCATTGATGTATATACTATGTACTTAGCACATTGCCTGGCCATAATGTCCACAGTAAATATTTAATGAATACTGAATGAAAGTAGCTTTTCAGTGGAAAAAACTCACTGGATTAAAAAATCTTTAATAAAGAAGGACAAGCGCATGGACTTTGCAGCAACTTGGAGGAATTTAGAGTCTATCATACTCAGTGATATAGAACAGCGTACCATATGTTCTCACTCATAAGTGGACCTTGAATAATTATAGTATTATAAGAAAGGGATTGGCAGTAGCGGGAAACTGCTGGAGGAGGGGGGAGGCACACCTCATCATCAAGGTTACCTGCATAATGAACATTTGTATACCTAACCTGAATTGTACCCCCCATCTTTAAAATAAAAAATTTAAAAGCTAAATAAAAAAATCTTTAGTAGTAGTTGTTTAATATATTGTATACACTAACTACAAATTAACTTTCTGTCTTCTAAACAAGCCAAAGGAGTATGCTCACCTTTGGTTAGCCTGCGGTGTTACCATTCTATGTATTGAAATAATAAAACTCTCTTCCTTTGAAAATACTTTAAAACTCAGTTTCCTGTTTTCTTTAGGGATTTTAAATGTAGTCAAAGTCATAAAATTTTCTAGGCATCATTATATTCTGTTTTGAGTTTCTATATGACTGACTTTTAGCAGAGATAAATGAGGGCTTAGTATGTATGTGAACATCCCACGAAAGGCCAATCTGACAAAAAGTGCCTTAGGGTATGATGATTTATTTCTGTGTGAAGCAGTGGTTGTTTTCGGCTTTTGTTTTTGACAGTCCCTCAAGGTAGGCCTGCAGAATTCAGTATTTCTTTCGGTGGTTCCTTCCTGTCTTTACTCTATTGGTTTGTGCCCTAGAAAAAGGTCAGTAACACCCAGTTATACCTTTGGAACTTATGTGTAGTGTTGGATTATGAAGTTAAAAACCTTAGAGTTATCAGATGTTTTCAGTATATAGCTATTATTTACAAGAACTAAATGGTCTTTTCACATTTAAATGTGGAATTTATAATTTTATTGAATACTTTAAGAGGCAATAAGTAGGATGGAATTCCTGAGCCCCGAGTTTGATGGGCACAGTCAGAGGAGGAGGTTGTTGAATGTCCATATTCCCATCTCATCCCTACCTCCTAATTATGGAACAATGATGGTGAAAATTTTTTTGAATCACTGCACCCTCTTTGCGTGATGGCGATGTCAACTTCTAAATGGACAAAGTGGTAGCCATATATGTGGAAGCCAAAATAAGACTCTGGGAATAAATAACCTCCCAGCATCTTTCTGGCCTCGTTTCTCAGCTTTCCAGAAGTCTGTCTTCACTCGTGACTGACAGTCAGGATAGGCCGCTTGGTATTTCAAGTTTTAATGATTCATGATTGCTGTGAGGTTGGATAATTCATTTGATTCTAATTTAATTTGGTTTTAGGATTCTAAGAGGCAATTGAAAAAGTTTTGTATAATTATATGTATTTCCATAAAATATTTACCCCACAATGTTATTTTACTAAATTTGTTATCTATATGCGAAAGTTTTTCTATGCAAAATACTCCAGATATTCTAATTTTTTTCTAAAAGACGCTTAAGAAAGTCTGGTGTTTGCAGAGATCTACTGTGTAGGAGTGTTAGTCAAGTCTTGTTCAAGCTTGAGTTCTTAGAACTGGAATTTGTAATTCATATGTATATGTGGATGTTTATATTAAGAACCAACTCAACAGTCCAAGAAAAACCTGACAGAACTACTGAAAAAAATTAGAGAAACTGAGACACTGTCAACGTTTTCTGGTTTCTTATATAAGGATGGTGATATGCTTGAAAAAAAGTCTTTTTAAATACTTCAAATGTTTTAATAATTACTTGAATTATTTGTATGTTTAAAACAATGTCAACATGCTTAGAAATGCTTTACTAAATGTTTTTTAATTTAAAATCCTTAATTTGAGTACATAAAGATTTGAGTAGTCTGGTTGATTGAATTCCTATGTAAGAGATTTTTTTATTTTGATGCTTTATCACAACAAATGACTATTCTGTACATTGAAGTGCACAGTTGAGTCTTTGATTTGGGATTTGCAATATTGGGTAGGGGGAGGAGGAAAGCCTGTGGTAAGGAGATTATGGCTGCTGACACCTGATGTCACCTATACTGTCCCTGAGGCCATGTGTATCAGAGACTGGCTACCCTGAAAGCATACTATGTAGATCCCAGGATGCATTCTATATGGTAATCTTCAGAGAAAGAAAATACAAGGATCATGAGGAAACATTCTCCATAGTAGCTTATTTTTCTGGTATTTGTCTTGTGTATGGGAGACTGTGGGCGTTTAAAGGAGACCTACAAAGATAAGTAGTTAATGAGGTCTGTTAAAATCTTGGGTTTACAGAAAGTTGCTGGAGAGTGATTCTTTGCTTTTCAAAAGGAATTATGTGTAATAGGGCACTCTAATAATGGTTTAATATTAAAAAACAACTTAAGAACAGAGGTTCCTATATAAGTATTTGGATTTTAAGGATTTTTTAGTTCATTTAAAACCACATGAAATTGGATTGGCTAGTTTTTAAAAAATATTATGTGCATTCTAAAATATTTGAAAGGGAACGTATCAAACCATAACTTGAGATATCTTTTTTGATACATGTGAAGACTGCTGACTTTCAGAAGTTGCTCTCCATTTTTTTTTGTGTGTGCTGGTTTCAATGTTTCAAAATTTAATTTTAAAAAACATGTTTTCCATACTAAACTGGTTTTGCCTATAAAAATAAGTAATATCTTCCTTGAATACTTTATGCTCTGTGCCTGTCCATTATACTTACCTTGTGGGCATTTTGAGAAAATTATAATTCATTTGAATGCTGTTCTCTCTCTCTCTCTCTCTCTCTCTCTCTAGGCCTTTTGTCTATTTACCTTGCCTTCAGCTTTACAAAATTAATCTTGAAATTTGAGAAAATGGCAGCGTCTTTCTTTGATTGCCCTGATGCTTTGACTATTTCCTTAATAAGTCTATGTCTTATGCGTCTAGCATCTCTCGTTAGAAACTCTTCTGAAAGCTCAGTTTGTCCACTTGTGGTTCATTTTACAGTTGTGTTTATCTGACACCATTGCATTTTTGTTTTTATTATAAGCAAAGCATGCCACTGTTAACTGTGCTTTGGCATTGTGTCACGTCTAACTTGGTTATTTTGAGGGGCACACACCATACAGCTTTATGACAGGACCCAGGTTACAGATTACAGTGTGGACCCTGGAGGGTCATATGTTTGTTTACTGAAATAAGAAAACAGCTTTGATTGATGCCAAAAGGCTAACTTTAGTGGTAGAACAAATTACCTGAGGTTTCAGAGGCTGTCTGCCGAAGGATTTGTGCAGATGCCTGCTGTGTGCTGAGTGCCCCTGATAACCAGGGTGTGAGGAGGCATTGGGCACGTTAACTTAAAACTGTTTTCTTTTTTAGGTCCACAACTCCCAGGCCTGTTGCAGATCTCCAACTCCTGCTTTGTGTGACCCCCCAGCATGCTCTCTGCCGGTGGCATCACAGCCACCACAGCATCTTTCTGAAGCCGGGAGAGGGCCTGTAGGGGTAAGGAGAATCCCGTTTTTAAAAGCTATCAGTATTTTATATCCCTTAGGGTATAAAATAGGAATATTATCTCCCTCCCCAGAGCCCCTATAAAAATGTGCTGTATTGTATGTGTTTTTAAAGGAGTAACAAGTACATGCACAGAGGAAGCAAAATACGGGACTTGCCTTACCCCTCTAGGACAGTTCCAGGAGCTAGTGGGGTCTGGTGGAAGGGGACTTGGGCACCAGCAGAGAGCATGCTGGGCTGCTGCAAGGAGCAGGAGCTGGCAATCAGCAGCGAGTATGGATGTTGGCAACTGAAATGGGGGACACGGGGGTAAGTTTGAGTCCAAGTGTGGAGTGCATTTCCCCAGGCCCATTGGGACTCACGGCCCACCAACCTAAACTGTCTTGGGTGCTGTCCTTTCAGGCAACATTTGGTAGCGTTTTCCTCAGAAGGAGTGAGGCTTTTGTGCAGTATTAGATGTAGAATAAGTGTTTCCAAAGGCCGCTTGGGTTGGGATGTAGCTGTCCTTTCTCCAGCTGCACCCTGGTGAGGCCTGTGACCTGGGGGGAGGGCGGTGATGGGGGCTGTGTGGGAGGCAGCGGAACGAGGTGACCATAGTGCTTTACACCTAAGAACACAGGGGCCCCATGGAGTGACCCATGGGGGCTAGTTCTGTGTAGTGTATCTCCCCTTTTAGGAATGTATACATGGCTTCCTGTAGGAGGATTTAATGGTAATGTTTTCTGCAAGACAGGTATTTATTGTTCTGAGTGACTACTGGATAACAAAGACTTTTGTTCATCATTAAAGAAGTCTAATTTTAGTTAATCACTAAAATCAATGTAAAGAAGGGTCTATGGGCTCCAATTTATACTGAATTAGAAAATAATATCAGAATAGGCCCCCCATACAAAAGATACTATCAGTATATGATGAATTGTTCAGTTGTAGTGTAGAATATTGTCATGCTGGGGCTAAGAAACAAGTGCTCCATGTGGGCTATAGCACTTGGGGAAGGTAGGTAGGTTTTGAGGAGCTGGTTGTGTTTTTGACACATCAGTAAGGTGTGGATAGGCAGAATGGAGGAGCCTTCCAGGTGTACGTGGCACCTTGTTCCCATAAGCAACATAGGCAGTGAGCCTGGAGCTGTGAGAAGATAACCTGCAGGACGTCACTGAAGAGCACAGGTTAGTGGGTCTCGGGAGGCAGAGATGGAGATGCAAAATGAGGCCAGAACACAAAAGGATCGTCAAGGTGGGAAAGTAAAGATTTTGTGTGCTCAGCAGTAGAGAGCTTTTGCAGGCTTCTAAATTCCAGACAAGCTGACTTGCAAGCCACTTCTTAAGAAGATGGACTGGGCAGTAGTGTGGAGTGGGGATAGATAGTGAGAGTCACCACAGGAAGCTAGGGCTGCCGTTCATGGATAAGATGCAAAGGATTAATAAGGTAGTGGTGATGGGAATAAACAGTTCCAACAGAATCAGGAGTAACTGTTGTAATAACAATATCATGTTTGTATAGCTGATGGTGCAATGACTCAAGAATTAGACCAAATAGAGAGATCATATTATGGAAGCCTTGGAATTCTTTAAATAATAGCCATTCGCAGTGGAAGACAGAACCCATTGTAATGGATAAAAATCTAATTTTAATCCCTGGAGGAAGAGACTGACATCTTGAGGGACAAATTGGTAGAGTCCCAACTTGACTGCCTACTTCTAAGCCTTAGACTGTACCAGCTACTGTCTTGTTTTTCATATATATTTATGTATAAGAAATTGGTTTTCTCTTTCAGGCTGGCATTTTCTTGCTTCATTCTCTAATCAACGTGGATGTTATTATTAGACAGTTTTGTTTACCACAGTATTCACTAACCAGGATTTGTGAATGGATTTTAAGTTTGCCCCATAATAACATTGCTTTCTAGTAAACTTTTTAGTTAGAATTAGTGATAACTAGTATTTACTTTTAGCTGTAAAGGGATTCATGCCCACTGAGGATTCTAATAAGTTCATGATTAGTGGGCACTCAGATACAACATATGTAGGTTTGAGAAGATTCTGTAGTAAGATAAGTCTTCTTTCAGTCAGGATGATGCTGCATAAAGCTAACTGTATTGATTGTTCTTTAATGATGCTTTATGCTGCCAAAGTCATTTGAGCTGGATCTGAATCGGATCCAGTTGGCAAAGCTCCCCCCCATGTGTGGCGCTGTCATAAATTGTGTAGGCACATGGATCTAATACAGTGTAATGAGAGAGCTGCTGGGGGAAAAAATTGATTACAGGGTTGTAGACAATATCATTAACATTTCTTCCCATGATATACCAGATGTCTTCCCTAATAGACTATTTTTGTTAGTTTTTATAGGATAACATTGATTGCATCACAGTGTAACTTTTTTGTGTGTGTGATATTCAGGTATATGTGATCTGTATTTCTATATTAATGATGCAATAAACTTAATCAGCTTTAATTTTCTAATTTTTTGACTTATCTGTTCACTTTTATTTCTGTGCTAAAGAGGCAATATTTTTACTTGTTACTGAGAATCTGTCAGCTTGGATGTTTTCTAGTGAAAAGTACTGTCTTCACCAGCCAGGGTAGAGTAATGGGGGGAGATAAGAAGGCAAAGATAACATTGCCCAGACCCCTCACCCCCGACCCCCCACCCCACAGGTCAGAGGTGATTCTAACCCCCAGCCAATTTAAATAGAAACTTTACAGCTGTATGGCAGACGCTCTAGTCAAAGAAAAGTGCAACCTTCTAAGGGGACTTTAGTACACCTTCGTGTCCATGGTCAGGGATGTGGCTCTGCAGGCCAGGATTCATGCTGGCCGCACCCATTCCCTTCCTCACCTGGAGACCCAGAGCTAGTAAGGGTATTTAGTTATTTAGCATCTTTATTCTTTGGGGCGTATCTTTTCATGTTTTTAACTGTTGAGTGGCTAACACATAATTAACACAGTTTTGTAAAAGTGGTTTAAGCTATTTTATTTCAGTAATTTTTTTTACTATTATTTTTGTTTTTGATGCATTTTCCTTTAGGGAACTTTTTTCTCTTGGCATGTTTCTCTGTAGCATAGGACATGTTAATTAACCTTCTTACCCTCAGTTTTCTCACTTGTAGAATGAGTATAATACTACTGTGTCAAAGAATCATTGCAAAAATAAAATAATTCAGTAATTAGCAATGTACATAGCATATGACAAACATACATTAACGTTATCTGTTCTTGCTTAGGACTTTTGATTGATATAAATTTGGGTTTTATGTAATTTATTTGTTTTGTAGACATTCTTAAATCTGAGATCCATGGGATCCTAGTTGATCTTTTTGGGGAGAGTCTGTGAAATTTTGAAATTGTTTGCAAAGTCTTATGTGCATTTTTCTGGAAAGAGGATCTATACTTTTTGACTATGGATGCTAATTAGTAGAATTCTAAGATGTTGAAAATAATTTTAAAATTAAGAGTAAAAACTGCTACTCTGGAAAGATGCTGTAATGGGTCATTTAAAACCTCAGATCAACTCTTTGTTAAGGAAGTTAGCTAATGTTCAGCATTTACATTGCACCCAGGCCCTCTGCTGCTCTTTTCACATAGTTTAAACCTATTTAATCTTTTTGTTAATCTGTGATGATTCCTCCATTTTGCAGAAAAGAATACTGTAGACTATTTTTTCTTTTCCTTCTTTTTGAGTCGGACTCTCACTCTGTTGCCCAGGCTGGAGTGCATGCTCACCACTACCACAGCCTTGACCTGTGGGCTCAGGTAATCCTTTTGCCTCAGCTTTCCAGGTAGCTGGAACTACAGGTGCATGCCACCATGTCCAGATAATTTTTTGATTTATTGTAGAGATGAGGTCTCGCCAGATTGTCCAGGTTGGTCTCAAACCCCTGGGCTCAGGCAATCCTCTTGCCTCTGCCTCCCAGCGTGCTGGAATTACAACTGTGAGTTACCACACCCAGCCTAGGCTCATATTTGCACTAAAATCTTGCCTTTAGTGAGTGGCAGGACTTAGATTTAAATCTGGGGAACTCACCCTACTGACAGTGTCAGTAAATCTGGGAAACTAGGGTGAGTTCTAGGAATCCTGGGCTGGCTGACTTCTAGAAATCCTGGGCCAACCTTCAGTGTTGCCCACCTTTGCCACCATTTTGTTTTTGTTTTGAGTCAGAGTTTCACTCTGTTGCCCAAGCTAGAGTACAGTGGTCAGGGCTCCCTGCAATCTTGACCTTCTGGACTCAGGCGATCCTCCCATCTCAGCCTCCCAAGTAGCTGGGATTATAGGCATGTGCCACCATGCCCACCTCATTTTTTTTTTTTTGGTAGAGAGAAAATCTCGCTATGTTGCTCAGGCTGGTCTTGAACTCCTAGGCTCAAGTGGTGCTCTCGCCTTGGCCTCCCAAAGTGATGGAATTACAGGTGTGAGCCACTGCGCCAGGCCACCACCACTTATCAGAGAGTTTGTGAGCTAATCTGTAGTTTTTCACTTGGTAGAGTAGATGTTACACAAGTTGGCCTTTACCCTGCAAAAATGGACAGTGTCAGTAAATTTCATTTTCCTGTTAGCAGTTGATGGTAGTTATTTTTTTTTTTTTGAGTTGGAGGATCACTCCGTCGCCCAGACTTGATTGCAGTTATACCACCCAGCCACCGCAGCCTCAACCTGCTGGGCTCCAGCGATCCTTCCGCCTAAGCCTTCCAAGTAGCTGGAACTACAGGCATGCGCTACCACGCCCGGCTAAGTTTTTGATTTATTGTAGAGATGAGGTCTCGCCAAGTTGCCCAGGCGGGTCTCGAACCCACGGGTTCAGGCAATCCACTCACCTCAGCCTCCCAAGGCGCGGGATTACAGGCTGAGCCACCGAGCCCAGCTTATGGTAGTTATTTTTAGTGTCCTTTAAAAGAAAAAAAAAAGATCAACAACTATTATCAATTCCCTTTTCAGGTATCTTAATAGTATCTGTATACACATCAGTATACAGGAAAATAGTTCCTGCAGTTTGTAGTATTTGATCTGTCTCTCTCTCTCCTTTTTTTTTGATTCAAGTAAAATTTTGCATTTAAGAATTTGGACTTTGCATTTTCCATGGAGTAAATCCATTCTACCTGTCTGGGTGGGCCTGCTCCAGTGACTCAGAGTCGGAAAGGAGTGCAGAGAAGCAGGGGTGATGCCATGCAAGTCCCCTGCTTAGTGAGGGGCCATGTAGGCCGAAGCTGTCGCCTGCATCTTAGGTTGGTGTCTCTCCACTGTCCCATGCCACCTTCCTCCATTCATAAGGAATGTTCTTGCTTTGCTTAATCTCTAGTTTAAACTTTTGTGACTACATGTCAAACCAGTGTTGATACAGTAGTATTTTTTACTTAAGGTAAGCCATTTATCATTAGTAAGTGTCATTTCTACTTCTACATCTCAAAACCTTTCATACTTGAGACTTTGGTACCATTTAAGAATCAAAAATGAAAATTTAGGCTGGTGTGGTGGCTCACGCCTGTAATCCCAGCACTTTGGGAGTCTGAAGTGGGTTAATCAGTTGAGCCCAAGAGTTTGAGACCAACTTGGGCAACATAGTGAGACCTCGTCCAAGAGTTTGAGACCAACTTGGGCAACATAGTGAGATCTCATCTGTACAGAAAATAAAAAAAATATCTGGACATGATGGCGTATGCCTGTAATCCTAGATGCTGTGGTGTAGTTGGGGGTAGGTAGAAGGATCTCCTGAGCCCAGGAGGTCCAGGTTGCATTGAGCCATGATCATGCCACTGCACTCCAGGCTGGATGACAGATCTCAAAAAAAAAAAGAAAAATTATAAAATGCTGTTTTAGAAGGAAAATCGATTGTATCTGTTATCTACTTATTATCGACCTCTAATATGGTTGCTTGTTTAGATATGCAGGAGTTTTTGAGGCTATATTGCTTTTTCATTAATTCCTGAGGCCTCTTTACTTGACATACTTCCCCATTAAGTATGCCAAAAATAACCATTGATACAGATCCTGAGAGAGACTGCTTTTTATATTTGATGGTAGTAAAAAGTGTTAAAAAAAAACCAACAACCCTGGATTTTCAGAAGAATTGTTAATACAAATGCTAGGATTAATCCAGCTAGCCTGAATGAAAGATGATTGGTAGCTGTTGACTTTTAATGTAACGAACACCCAACCAACCTATAATGCAAAGGCTGGCCGATACTGGGGTCAGAGACCGTGGACCCAGCTTCCCAGTCAGTTCTTTTTACCTGGAGCAGTTATTGTTATACCTTTCTCCCCCATAACAATTGTCAGCTCGTTTGTTCTTAAGGCTGCCTTTTAATCATATTTATCTCCTTTTTTGCAAAAGGGGGCATCAAGCCACATTTTTAGGCACAGACGTCAGTAGTTCTTTGCTTTTATAACTGCCTATGGTTTAAGCAGTCTTTTTTTCTACCATTGGTAACCGTGAGACCTAATGGTCCTTTACCAGTTTTATTGTGCTTCCTGTTCTGTCAGGGTTAGTTAGTGCATTGCTCTTCATTACTTACACTACCTGTTAGGCCTTTCAGCCCTGTCTTTTTGGGGTTGTTTTATACTGTTTGATAAAGATATCTAAACAAATATGTGGAGTTTCCAGGCTTTTCAAGTTCTCAAGAACTACTTTTACCAATGGAATTGCCAGCAACATTTCAGCCCACGGAAGGAAGCATACAGCTTTATTGAGCCTAACTTTGTTTTAGCATTACCTTTCACTTTAGGACATCATAGTATTTTTAGTGGCAATATATTCTATAAATATCAAGGCCTTCAGTAGAAGAAGAGATGTTACTCTTTCCCAAGAGCACCAGATTTTTCTAAGGACTGGAGTGAAGTTTAAGTAATGCACCTAAATTAATCCTTTGTCAGACTCTGTAGAAATTATTCTGCCTCATGCCTGGAATTTGGCATTTTCCATTCTTTTCTTTGGTTTCATATTGTACAGTTAGATTGAATATCAGGCACTTGGCCCTCCTCCTCTTTTAAAATGAATGTATTTTTTCCCTTTTGTCCCAGAATATATTCTCTAAACATAGAAAATCTGAGAATAGAACATCTTAGATTTTCAGTCTGTGAATAGCTTTTGTGTCTTTTTCTTAGGAACTGGCAGCCCATTTACAATAAATGAGCTAAGAGGGACAGAGATTTGTGTGTTTCCATCATTTCAGCAGATTTAAAGTTACTCTGTTCCTCCCACCTTTTGGCTTTTCCCTCCTCATCCCATTGAAATTCCTGTGATAGAAGGAACAAGGCCTATTTGTCAGCTTGATTAAAACTCTGTGGCTAAAATAATCAAAAACATTTGTAAAAAGAGGATGTTGATACTGCTAAGAAGTGTAATTTTTCTCCAGAGTATCCCAAATATTTACTCCTTGGCAATTAAAAAAAAAAAGATACAGTTAGTACTCCTGTCCCTTGATAAATTTTAGTTATAACTTTCCTTCCTTTCACTTAATTTCCTTGAATGT
The DNA here is from genome assembly GCA_963574415.1 of Tarsius wallacei. Taxonomy (NCBI): domain Eukaryota; kingdom Metazoa; phylum Chordata; class Mammalia; order Primates; family Tarsiidae; genus Tarsius; species Tarsius wallacei. Next base: position 53,944 of record CAUYQG010173623.1, read on the forward strand.
TGATTGAGAAATTCTTAAAATTTAGACTCTGTCTTCAATTTTTCAAGGTGACACCTAGGTAGACAAAAGGTAGGTAGAATTCTTAAATCTTGAAAATGGAAATTTATAACAAAAATACAGATTGTTAAGCCCTTTGTAGAGGAATTTTGTCATAATCACATCTCCTGTGTTTGGGAATACTGAAAGATTGTATCAGATTTTTTTAGGGCAAAGAATATAGATCTGCCTTTCTTTTTTTTTGAGTTGGAGTCTCACTCTGTCATCCAGACTGGAGTGCAGTGGCTGCTCCTGGCCACTGCAGCCTCGACCTGCTGGGCTCTGGCGATCCTTCCTCCCCAGCCTTCCAAGTAGCTGGAACTACAGGCGCGCGCTACCACACCCGGCTAATTTTTTGATTTGTTGTAGAGATGCGGTCTCGCCAAGTTGCCCAGGCGGGTCTTGAACCCGCGGGCTCCGGCAGTCCACTCACCTCAGCCTCCCAAAGCGCGGGATTACAGGCTGAGCCACCGAGCCCGGCTTGCCTTTCTTTTATCTTGATTATTGAATAGAAAAGATGTTTGGCATAATTCATCTCTGTCTTGTCAGCAGATATTGTTGAATTACTTTAAATCTGTAATTCCAGACATTCCAGCCATTAGTTGGCTGGGAAATAGTTGAGTACTAGCTTCATCTATGTAATGTAAACGTTTGGTATTTAAGGGTTATAATGAATTTATTTTCTCTTGCCAGAAATATAGATCAGTCTACTTTATCACTTCTTCTAGTTACCTATTTAAAATGAATAACCCTGAGTTGTACCCCACATCTTTAAACTAAAAAATTTTAAAAATAAAGTAAAATAAAATAAGTTGGGGAAGGAGTTGCTTTGGCCTGTTTTTCAAGGGAAAAGTTAAGACATTATTATATTGACTGATAGTGTTAAAAGGAAATCTGTAAAAAAAAAATCGTACAATTTCATATTGAGCTATTGGAATGACACAAAATTATCAGCTGTGTGAGCGGCAAACACTTTTCTTGGGATTTCTTTTTATATAGTAAGATAATCTTTCATCCTGAACTTCACTGATTTTCTGGGAACATTGTCACGACTCTGCCTTACAGATCACTGCAGAAATGGGTGTTTTATATAGCAATGGAAGAATTTAGAAATTGTTGTGTGACTGGTTTCCTGGACCTCAGAATGCATTTCTCCATAAACATTTTTTTGGGCAAGTTCATAAATGCCAATTTAAATTTGAAATGTAGTGAAATATAGAAAGATCCTACTCCTCCTCTTACAGATATATACACGTCCTTTTCTTTCTTTTTTCTTTTTTACTCTTTGGCTTGCTGTTATTGCCTAGTGCCTCCTCTTCCCCCACAGCAAAGCCAAATTGAAAACTCCCCCCTTCTGTGAGGTGACAGTAAGGTCTGCCTCCTCACCCTCCCTTCAAAGGACTGACTTCAGTTCCTGCTGGTGTCTCATCCTTTTCCATTTCTTGTCCCACATCTACCTCTTAACATGTCTCAGCCTGTTAGTCATTCTTTTTGGTTTTTGTTTTTGAACGTTTTATGGGAAAATAATTTCAAACGTAGAGAAGTTGAAAGAGTAATATAACAAAAAACTGCCTGTATGCCGTTACCTCAGACTATGGAGGCAGTTAAAAAACCATACATTTTTGGGCAACCCCTTTGGGTCCTCTCCTACTATGGGAGCTTTTCTGTCCTTTCAGTAAACCCTGCTTTCCAAAAAAAGAGTATACATTTTTAGTATTGAAATTATGGCGTTGGTTTGAATCATGTTGGTGACATGTACTAGTTGTGTGATCAGGTGATTTGATCTCCCTGAGCCTCAGTTTCTTCAAATGTAAGATCAGAACACTGATTTATCAGTTCTGGAGTCAGAGCCAGGAATCCATATGATTCTTCTTCTTAGTGTTTCCCAGGAGATTCTGGTGGCAGCCAGCTTTAGCAAATGGAAGTCTGCCCCCGCCCCGCCCCCCCAGGAGCCACGTAAAGGTGTATCTGATCTTGTCCTTTGCAGAATGTAGAACTTCTGATGCAGTTCCAAGGTCTCTTATCTATCTCAAACCTGAGTATATGATGGACTTAAAAAACACTGATATTGTGATTCTTCTATTTTACTTAATTTCCTGCTTTCCCCACCACACAAGTTAGGTATAGTCTGTTTGCATATATTCCTAATACTGTAAAAGACAGTTTATGATCTATCATAATACTGTAAGAAAAGGATTGACAGTGGTGGGAATCTATGGGGGGGGCAGGGAGGGCAAGGGTGGTGGGATTAATGGTAGTCAATATCTGTCAGGGGATGGGGGGACACCCCTTATCAACAAGGGTGCCTGAATGATGCATATTTGTATACCTAACCCTTAACTGTACCCCACAATTTAAAAATAAAAAATATGTTGTTTTTTTTTTAAAGACAGTTTATGAATTAATTTTGAACCAAACTGTAAAACCAGTAAAATTCTAAATATCAACATTAATAGACTGGGTGATGATGTTCTTCTGAAATAACAACCACCATGGCATAAATGAGTTACTGATTGCATATGGCCCAGGCTGTTGGGGAATAGAGGTGGTATGTGGCATATGTAGACCGTTGGGTTCCTCCAGTGCTCTTCAGAATTGTGGTTGTTATCATTGAGAAGCCTCTATTAGTGTAAGTGTAGCTTGTCATGAAGCAACTTTGCCTTTACGTGGCACCCATGTGCCACTGGCACATTGGATTCATCTTATTTACCAGCTTGTGATCATTACAATAGTACTACTTAGTTATTTGATTATATGTAAGCTTACAGTCAAAATCTTGTACCTCTGAACTCTGTTAATGAAGTTATAAAATATATAATTTTAAAAAAATGAATGTTGGCTAGGCGTGGTGGCTCAGCCTGTAATCCTAGCACTTTGGGAGGCAGAGGCACGAGGATTGCTTAAGCCCAGGAGTTCGAGACCAGCCTGGACAGCATAGCAAGACCTTGTCTCTAAAGAAAATTATAAAATTAGCTGTTGGTGGTGGCGCATGCCTGTAGTCCCAGCTATTTAGGAGGCTGAGGTAGAAGGATTGCCTGAGGCCAGGAGGTTGAAGCTTGTGCCACTGCACTGCAGCTTGGGTGACAGTGAGACCCGGACTCCAAAAAAAATTGTTAAAAATTTTAAGATACCATTGAAATGAAATACAAATTAGACCTTCCCCCTCCTCACCTCCAGTCCCCGGTCACTTGCTCCTCTCTGAGAGACACTGTCAGCCAAAATTCCTCCCATCATGCCTGTGTATGCCTGTCTTCTTGGCCAGGCTGAGAGAAGGGGCTGTGTTTCACTCATCTTTTTGTTTACGGTGCCTGGAAGAGTTCCTGGCCCTAAGAAGTTGTTTCTTAACTATCAAATTAATAGTTTTACTTGCAAGACAGAAAAAGGCTCATTGGGTTTTTTTTTTTTCTTTAATCGGATGAAGGAGTTTTTTTTGTTGTCGTTGGAGTCTCACTCTGTTGCCCAGGCTGGAGTGCATTGTCAGGCTCACAGCCACTGCAGCCTCAACCTACTAGGCTCAGGCGATCCTTCCACCTCAACCTTCCAAGTAGCTGGAACTACAGGCACATGCCACCATAACCAGCTAATTTTTTGACTTATTGTAGAGATGAGGTCTCGACAAGTTGCCCAGGCTGGTCTTGAACCCGTGGCCTCAGGCAGTCCTTTCACCTTGGCCTCTCAAAGTGCTGAGGTTATAGACGTGAGTCACCGTGCCCGGCAGATGGAGAATTTTAAAAAAGGAATACATTAAATACACGGGACTGTTAACACAAAGTATAGCATTGAATACTGTCAAAGAAAGGTTGGCCAGTACTAGCCAGAAGAACCTGCTGTTCGCAAGTTTATTTTGTAAAGGAAGTAACTGTTGGGGGTCTCTCCACCTTGCATGGGCTGAGAGTATTCCTGGTTACGGTTCTGGCAAGAGGACATCACTCTGTAGCTCACATTTAACTGCTTTCACTGAACTGTTGGAATTCTTTTTTTTTTTGAGTCAGAGCCTCACTCTGTCGCCTAGGCTGGAGTTCAGTGGCACGCTCATGGCCACCGCAGCTTCCACCTGCTGGGCTCAAGTGATTCTTCCTCTTCAGCCTTCCAAGTAGCTGGAACCACAGACATGTGCCACCACGCCTGGCTAATTTTTTGATTTATTGTAGAGACGAGGTCTCACCATGTTGCTCAGACTGGTCTCAAACTCCTGAGTTCAGTTAGTTCTCTCACCTCCACCTCCCAAAGTGGTGGGATTACAGGCTTGAGCCACCGTGGCTGGCTGTTGGAATTTTTATGGGCTTGTGTAACTCATAAAATATACACATTACTCACGCATGCATATACACTTTCCAGCTAACCTAGTACAAGGCTGTTTTATTATGTTTTGCTTTTTCATTTCTTTATTTTATGTCTGGCCCATTATGCTGACTTTTGGCCTTCTGAATCTTTGTCAGAGAGAAGCTTACTGTGCTTTTACAGCAGATAGGTGGTTGCCATATAAGAGGGGGGCCCTTTCTTTGTGAGGCTGCTGCCCCTGGGTTCAGCCTAGAGACCGTGCAGCTCCTCTTCGATACCCGTGTGGGTGGAGTGTGCTGCTGCACTGTCCCAGACCTTGCGGCAGTGTTCTTGGTCCCTGTAATAGAAGATGTGTGTGGTGACCTTGGCCCTTGGAATGAAGGTTTCCCAGAGACTGTTTGGGAATAGCATCTCATGGCAAATCAGCAGCATAAATGCTGCCTCCCCTCCCGCTCTCCTATTGTTTGTGGGGTCTTGGGACTAACTGTCCATGACAACAGAGGGATAGTTGAAAGACAACAGTGGGGGGCAACCCCTTCGGGTCCCCACCCATGGTGGGAGCTTTTCTGTCCTCTCAATAAATCCTGCTTTCAAAAAAGACAACAGTGGACTTTGAGGGTAGTGTGACTAGAATGGGGACCATTCTGTTGGGGATGCAGTTTGATTTGTGCTTGAATCAGAAATCATTGGCTTGTTTTCCGTATAAACATTTTTTGTTTTGTTTTGAATATTTTTTCCCGTATTTAAAGATGCAGGAATACTCTTTAAGTAGTGTTACTGCTAAATTTGATATTTGGTTAATTTCCCATGAAAGGTGGGAGACTTTGTAACCTTCCTATGTTGGAATGAGGAAATAATGATTGGTATCTATACCGCTTCTCTTGGTTTTTTTCTTTTCTTAGTAGCATTGTCTTGGCTATGGTAAAAATATCCACAGATGTCCAGAGATTGGCACCGTTAACCATTATGATTATCAGTCTGCCCTTAAGATATCAAGCAGATTTGTTAACAAACAAGCTGTGAATGCACAGATATCTGATGCATTGTTAGAATTTTTAAAAAGAAAACGAGCCGGCAAATGATAATTGACACATAGGTGTATTTAATCTATAGAACTTGAAATGCTGCTATGGTTACTGTGGGTTAAGTAGGGAAGACACATCCATGAGATCAGGGGTTCTCTAGAAATGGATGAAGACTGACATGGAATCCTAGGCGACGGTTTGAGGATTGCATGGCAAGAAAGGCTCTTTGATTAAATTCCCTGATGTTGTCACTGAGCTGTAAGGCTGAAGATAACACACGCTCCTTCTGCTGAAAACAAGAATCAATACTCACTCCTTGATGGGCTGAATTATTAAAAAGAGCCCTTCTTACAGTGTTTCATTATCTGGGATTTGCCTCAGCTGGTGATTTGTTGGAGGCACAGGGAGATTTGTGAGGCATTTTGTATTAAAATTTGTCAGTAGGCTGGTGAATCCCTTTGGATAATTCCCTTCCATTTTACAGTGCTCTTGGATATATTGGTGACTTACTTTTGCCTAAGTGGCTTTGTGTTTTTTTGGAATTATTACATGAGAATTGGGCACATACACACATTTTTATACCTTGCTTTTCTTCAACTTCTCTCTTTTGTAGCTGTGGGTACGTGGTTAACATAACTTTAGCATTGGCCTTAGCAGACATCACATCCATTTGGCATGGTACATTGACCGGATGCATTGATTAACATACTTTATATTCTTCCATTATGAAGGAAATTATGCAAGAAGTTGGGCTGACTTTTGTTTTGTAGCTTTTATCTGTGGGCAGGGGCTGGGGTGTTAATTTGTTAGGTGTCTGTTAGGGTTTCAGCTCACTGATTGGAAAAGAAAAGCACACATCTTATGAGCATCAGGGAGGGAGAGAGAAACTACCATGGTGCTCTTTTGGTGCTGGTCATGTAACTCATCCCAGTATAACACAAAGACCAGGGGAGGGGGAGGAGAAGCCTTGCCAGGACAGGCTTTTGCCTCTGTCCACCAAGCTGGGGTAGTCCTGCAGGAAGTCCTGTCACATGGAGGCCTGACTGGACTTGTCAGTTGGAACTGCACAACTAAGTCTGCTGTGTGAGGTTTGCAGCCTCCATCCTTCCGTGGTCTGTCTGAGCGGAGATGAGACTCTCCTTCGTGGTACCGGCACTGATGGTGGATGTTCTTTATATTCTCTTAGTGGTGACTGTACCAGTTTTTTTTTGTTTGTTTGTTTGTTTTGAGTTGGAGTCTTACTCAGTCGCCCAGACTGGAGTGCAGTGGCCACTCCCGGCCACCGCAGCCTCGATCTGCTGGGCTCCGGCGATCCTTCCGCCTCAGCCTTCCAAGTAGCTGGAACTACAGGCACGCGCTAGCACGCCCTGCTAATTTTAGATTTATTGTAGAGATGAGTTCTCGCCAAGTTGCCTAGGCGGGTCTAGAACCCTCAGGCTCAGGCATTCCACTCACCTCAGCCTCCCAAAGTGCTGGGATTACAGGCTGAGCCACGGAACCTGGCTAACTGTACTGTTTATGGAAGAGTTTTTGATTCAGCCCCAGGAAGCACAAGGGCAGCTGGACAAGGTCGTGCTAGGAGATGTCGGAGGCTAAAGAACAGTGTAAGCTCACATTTCTGCTTCTCTGGAAATGGCTCAGAGTTAACAACCCTTTTCTCTATCGTGGAGGAGACAGGGAAGAAGACTCATGAAGAGGAGGTGGAGAGAGGGGTCTTTGGAATCCACGTGGCCGACTTCTACTGCAGAGCACTGGTGGTAGTTTCTGTGCGTGGCCTCTAGCCCGGATGGGTGCCCAGCCACCATGGAGAGGCTGTGGGCTGGGGGTGTGCTCCTGGGGGGAGCAGGCTCAGGCAGGTCCAGTTCACTGGATGGAGATCTGTACATCCTGCAAGGCCCACCTCCAGGACCCTTGTGTCTGTCAGGTCCCACCTGTCACTTGCTGCAGCCAGCCCTGTTTTTCCACAGATAGCTAACTCTTTTTGTTGTGCTGCTTTTTGCAGTGTGTTCTGAGTTGTTTATTTCCGTTTTCCCTACCAGCTTCATAGCTCCTGTGTTCCTGTCTGGTCCATCTTGGTTGAATGCATCTACAAAGGACACAGCTAGTAGTTTGTGTAGGAGCACAGGCGAGGCGGCAGCACAGAGGTAGCAGCATAGAGGTGGCAGCATAGCAGGCTAGTTTGCTGTGCACTCCGTACTCCCGGTGAGGACGTCTTTGCACACTGTGTCCTGACACAATAAGTGCGTCTAAGGTTTTCAGCTTGTTTTATTTTTTATTTTTTTATTTTTTATTTTTTTGAGTTGGAGTCTCACTCTGTCACCCAGATTGGAGTACAGTGACCGCTCCCGGCCACCGCAGCCTCGACCTGCTGGGCTCTGGTGATCCTTTTGCCTCAGCCTTCCAAGTAGCTGGAACTACAGGTGCGCGCTACCACGCCCGGCTAATTTTTGATTTATTGTAGAGATGAGGTCTCGCCAAGTTGCCCAGGAGGGTCTCGAACCTGCGGGCTCAGGCCATCCACTCACCTCGGCCCTGGGATTACAGGCTGAGCCACCGAGCCCATCCAGCTTGTTTTATTAAGCTGCCTTGAGTACAGTTGTAATTCTTCTGATTATTTACCTCATCAAAAAAAAAAAAAAAAGATAGTGGAGAGAGAGATATTATCCTTTTATATTTGGGGGAGAGAGGCAGAATGACTAAGACCTGGACAACCATCAGTCTCATTTCCTGGTTGGATGCAACAACACCTTCCTGCTGTTTCTTAAGGAAGGATAGTTACCCTCACAATCACTGCTGAAATCTGGCAGTTAGTTGAGTAGAGAAATGGATCCTTCTAGAAGATAGACTGGAAAACTGTCAACAGAATTGATGGGTTAAAAAAATAAATTCAGTGAAATTTTTATTTAAAGAAGTAATTGAAACTCCCTTGCTTTGCAGACCTGATGATTCTCCAGATCAGGTTGGTCTCCTGTCCCTGTACCTCCCTGTGTATCATAGGAGAGCCTGTGTTGTGGACTTCGGTCCTTCCCTGTGACCGTCACTGTAGGACAGGGCTTATTAGTGCATCGCCACATAAATTCTTTTCTTTTCTTTTCTTTTTTTTTTGAGTTGGAGTCTCACTCTGTCTCCCAGACTGGAGTGCAGTGGCCACTCCCGGCCACCGCAGCCTCGACCCGCTGGGCTCCGGCGATCCTTCCGCCTCAGCCTTCCAAGTAGCTGGAACTACAGGCATGCGCTACCACGCCCGGCTAATTTTTTGATTTATTGTAGAGATGAGGTCTCGCTTGCCCAGGCGGGTCT
>CAUYQG010173625.1:0-13941 GCA_963574415.1 Tarsius wallacei
GAGTTGGAGTCTCACTCTGTCACCCAGACTGGAGTGCAGTGGCCACTCCCGGCCACCGCAGCCTCGACCTGCTGGGCTCCGGCGATCCTTCCGCCTCAGCCTTCCAAGTAGCTGGAACTACAGGCGTGCGCTACCATGCCCGGTTAATTTTTTGATTTATTGTAGAGATGAGATCTCACCTGCCCAGGTGGGTCTCGAACCCGTGGGCTAAGGCAATCCACTCACCTCAGCCTCCCAAAGCAAGGGATTACAGGCTGAGCCACCGAGCCCGGCTTGTGACACATACTTTATATATATCATCTCACTTATTCATTATAACAATGCTAATGGAAAAAGTCTTTTATTCTGGATTACACAGGGCCAGCTATATCTATGGGTAAGTTTTCCTGAGGAATTCAGAGGAGGTTAAATGCTAACGTTCAGGCTACCAGTTAAACTGGCTCTGAGAAAACTAAATGTTATCAATTAGCAGACAATTTCCTGGAACAAAGTCCCTGGAGAGCCTTTATTTGAGGACAGGAAAGGCAGCTGGGAAAACCTAGTCAGAACCCTTACACTCCAAGTTTTAGTCATTGTTTAAGGCTGTGGATAATAAGGAAAATCACATATACCAGCCTCTTCCCACACTATTATTTATCCCAAAGAAGGGAAAGGGTATTAAACAGTATTTACTGACTAGTCAACATGTAGCAGTCATTGATATAGGTATTTTATATTTTAATGTTCTCATTTAATACAACCTCAGAAGTATGTATGTGTATAAGCATGTATGAGTAAGCATATACATTCCCACATGAACACACCTATGCACAATAACATCCTTCAAGGTTTCCAAATTTTATTCTCTCTAGGAGGAACTATGAAAATGTGTGTGGAACCAGATATGTTTCAGTTCAGATAGTTTTAGAGAGCTGTTTACAATATAGTGGGGAACTATTTCTTTTTCTTTTTCTTTTTTTTTTTTTTTTTAGTTGGAGTCTCACTCTGTTGCCCAGACTGGAGTGCAGTGGCATGCTCCCGGCCACCACAGCCTCAACCTGCTGGGCTCCAGAGATCCTTCCGCCTCAGCCTTCCAAGTAGCTAGAACTACAGGCATGCGCTACCATGCCCGGCTAATTTTTTGATTTATTTTAGAGATGAGGTCTCGCCAAGTTGCCCAGGCAGGTCTCGAACCCGCGGGCTCAGGCAATCCACTCACTTCAGCCTCCCAAAGTGCAGGATTACAGGCTGAGCCACGAGCCTGGCTAGTGGGGAACTATTTCAATGGACCTTCCTGTGAAGTAAGATACATACCACTGCATAAACTTCAGAAGACATTTATGTGCTCTTGCATCTGTAATTTAAGCTGCTATATTGTAGTTACATGACATCAATGCAATATGACATGTAATGTTCCTCTTGGGAAAACCCAGTCCTCCCAGGCTTTGCTCCTAGCTAGGTCAATATTTAAGAACCATTTCAGAAAAGCAGTTGGTAAGTCCCAAATCCTAAAGACCATTACATTTAGATTCCAAAGCTGCAAAAGGTAACTCATATATTATTAGATATTATATTTTCAGTTATAAAAAGCTATGCAGTAAATATCATAATACTTGGAAATACTCTTTATACTTTTGCTTTTTCATGAATTACTAATTCTTAAATTAAATAGCATATAAATATTGGAAAACACTTTGCTAAATCACATAAGATTAGAATAGTGCAAATTATCCAACCCACACCTCACTATTCTCATCTGAATATCCCATTGCTCTATAGTTACTACACTTAACAGATTTCTATTATACTACATAGTTTTGAGACATTAAAATTTCCCATAAAATCCTACAAAAATTAAATGTATATACCTCTAATACCTCTATGCTAATGTTGATCAATATAACTTTCAGTTATAATAGGAATTTCCTCTATCTACAGTGGCACATATGGCTGTTGAGTGGCTGAAAGAAAGTATATTAGCATGATTGGGGGTTAATTATTTTACTTTAATTAATTTACATTTAAATAGCCATATATGGCCAGTGGCTGCTATATTAAATACTGCAGGTCTATATCAACAACATTTAAGGCCACCATCTAACTTTTAGGTCTATCAACATTGTGGTGAAAGGTGAACACCAAAAAACTGTATGTGATATCTACTTAGTTATATTCTCTCCGTCCAGCAATACAAGGCTTGACACACAAAGTTGGGACAAAATTTCCCCTTCAGGGCTCCAAGATGTGTGGACATACATTTCTCATATTCTGAAAAATGTCAAAAGTTAAACCAATGTCAAACCATGCCTTTGGAAATAAGACTATATGCCATACCCTTACCTCATGCTACCTTATGTTGTTTATTTATCAGAGTATTACACAGCTACTGCCACTAAAGAGGACACTTGACTCAGTGCTAGTTAATCAAATAAGAGATTATAATACAGGTGCTATCAGGCAGTGTCATGCATTTCAAATATTGGTCTGCATCTAAATGATGAAGGTAGGAGTCAGGAGTATGGAGTAGCAATAACTTTGGAAAATGGTGAGTATAATACTTTACCAAGCACATGTTTATTTTAAGAGCATCAGCCTAACTGATGAAAAGACCACTTCCTGTGTAGAAAACATTCTATTTAGCTTGACTCATCATACTGTCTTTAAAATGGCTATCATTTAATTTCCTTCTTTCTTCCTGCAATACACACTTACCTAACATGAGTGACAGAGCCTATTACAGTCTAAATCCATAATCTGATCTCTCTAGAATGACTTCTGAAGGAATAGTGGAATATCTGAAGCTTTAAAAACTATCCCAAGAAATTTGAGTGTGATGGTCTTCTGTGGCCTTAAAAAAATCAATAACAATATCTCAATGCAGCTAATATGATGAAGACATTTTTGATGCTAAGGCTGAAGAGTGTAGAAATTTGAGAATCCTTCTTAAAAGTCCTTTAAAAACAGAAGAGGAATTCTGATTCAGTTAGCAATGCTCCAGTGATTTCCAATACATGCTTATTTATCAAGCTTCTTAGCATAATCAATATACTTCCTTTCATTTTTAACTTTATTTAATTACTTAATTTGCAATGGGCTGTGTTGTAATGTTTCATTTTTATGTACTTTTCTGGTTTTAACATACTACAGGTTTTTTTCATATCTATATATTGTTTTGTTTTGTTTCCTCAAAGGGAAAAGCAGGACATAAACCTTCTATTATACTTGTTGGAAGCAGTTACCGATATGTAAGTGTTACTCTTTGCCCAAGCAGTGAATGTCATTCTCTTAAGGTTGATAAGGAGGATCATGAGAGATGAGGGAGAGGCGGGAATCAGGTGTAAAGACTGGCTACAAGTGTGGTGTTTCAGAATCCGAAAAAGTATAGGGAAAGATGAGGAATGGATTAGCAAAGGAAGGGCTTGAGGAAAGCTGAGTGTGTGGGCATATAAGAGAAGAATTTCCAAAACACAGACAGAGGTTGGGGAAACAAGGACAAAATATTTTGTCAGCATCTGCCTGTCTGTTTCTCCTACCAGACCAAACTCTTCGAAATCATGAGCTGTATGGGCTGTGTGATTTTACTTTTATAACATATCTTTGCCTCTTAATACTCCAATGTAGCAGCTTGCATACTGCTTGACACAGGTATTGCTGAGGAAATGTAGGGCAAGAAAATGAATGAATGAGAGGAAGAAGCAAGGAAGGAAGTTAGTTGAAGGAAGGCAGAAAGGAAGAACGGAAGAGAAGGAACGAGAGAGGGAAGGAAGAAGGAAGGGAGGAAAAAAAGAAGGAAGGGAGGGAGAGAGAAAGGGAAGGAAGAAAAATGGGAGAAACAAAGGGATGGACGAAGCCATAAAGATCACCTAGTATAGGCAAATATCTGATACTTTTATTCTGTTTGAAAGAAAAGGGGCAGCGGCTTGCTTATTATTACCTCTTCCCTTTCCCAGTTGTGTGGCATGGCTCATCGCTCAAGTTATAAGTTCTGTTTACTTTGCAATGGCAAAATCAGATTCAAATAAGAAGAAATAAAGTATTTCAGCACAACTTACTTACTTATATCAAGTTAAATGACATTTTAAAAGTTATCTCTTCCTAACTCCCGTCTATGTTTACCATCTTTTCCTCTAAAAAAAAAAAAAAAAAAAAAAGTCCTGCTGTCCTGCTTGAACACCTCAAGTGATGATGGTTCTCTACCTTCTGAGGCAACCTGCTCCATTTTGTGACAACTCTAGTGGTAGAAATGTTGAAATGAAATATATATACAATGGAATATTATGTAGTCATAAAGAAGGACAAATATATGGACTTCGCAGCAACTTGAATGGATTTGGAGTCGATCATACTTAGTGATCTATTACAGAAACGAAGAACAGAGTTCCATATGTTCTCACTCATAAGAGGACCCTGAACAATTATAATGCTATAAAAAAGCGATTGGCAATAATGGAAAACTGTCGGGGGAGGGTGGGATTGGCAGTTGAGGGAAACTGTTAAGGGAGGGAGGGGCACACCTCATCAACAAGGGTACCTGTGTGATCAATGTTTACATACCTAACCCTGAATTGTACCCCACATCTTTATAATAAAAATTTTTTAAAAGCAGCATTTAACGTATTTGAACTTGTGTTCTTCCAGAGTCTTCTCTTCTCCCAACCAGCCATCATATTTAGTTCCTCTATTTAGTTTTCATGAGATACATACAAACCCATTTGTATCTGGAGCCCATTCTCAACTCAACAGGGTCATGCCGGTTTTAGAGGACTGGGACTGCCATTTCTCTCAATCTAGGTTACTTCTAAAGTGATATATCTGAAGAAGTATCTGATTTATCATATCAGTATATATACAATATAGTGACCCTTTAAAATTGTTATAGTCCTAAAATTTCTACACCCTAGATCAATATTAACCTAAGTCTCTCACATTGTTTAGGTGTGTAGTTTGGTTTTTGGACCCAAGGACAACACCAGGCATTTATTATTTGTACATTTCAGTTTGACAATCAGTCTCTAGACTGCTGCAATCTTTGCTGGATTTCATAAAATCAGCTTTTTTAATTAAAGGAAATTTAGATATTTAGTACAACACCAACGATTTGTTTAAAGGCAAACTGTGACCCCCCCCAAAGTGAGAAGTTTAGAAAAGTGAATAGAAGAGTAGAAGTAGAGTCCACTGGCTTCCAATCCAAACCCCATAGAGCTTTGATCTGGAGTCATTGGACTCTTAGATTTTTTTGTACATTTAGTTTTTTCAGACATAAAACAAGACTTATTTATTCTGCAGTATTGCCTGTTGAAGATATGTTTGTCTGCTGTCAGATGACACTATTCTCTTGAGCTTAATTTCAAGTTTTGTGGCTAAAGGTAGCAGACAATTTCTTATAGCCAAGGGACTTGTTGATTCATTTTGCTCTAAAAGTGAACGTCTAAAATATTGTATGAAAAAGGCTGATTATAGCCTCTCAGCCTCCAGAAGCAATATTGCTAAATTACAGTTCAATGAGTAATACTACTAAGAATCAGAAGCATACTGCTGAGTATTTCTAATAAAGTTATTTCTCCAATTTTATCAAAGCCCAAGAAAACAGAACCTAAGTCAGGAAAAATTCACAATTGTTGCCTCATTCCATCCCCAAATATCAGTTTTGTCTCACCTATCCAGGTATTTTGAAATGTGCGACTTTTACCCAAAGCAAATTATTTTTTTTTAGTAAATACATAAACCAGCAACACAGTCATTTATTATCATTATCAAGCATGATGTACTGTACATAATTGTATGTGCTAGACTGTTATATAACTGGTGACCTAGTAGGTTTGTTTACACCAGCATCACCACAGACACATGAATAATACGTTGTGCTCCCATATTATGACAGTTACAACGTTAATAGGCAATAGGAGTGTTTTAGCTCCATTATAGCCTTATGAGACCACCACCATGTATGTGGTCCATCATTAACGAAACATCATTATGGGATGCATGACTGTATTCATGGAATTGACTTCCATATGTCCATGAGAATTAAAGAATTACAACTACAAGCAACACAGATGAGTCTCATGGACATGTTAATCACAAGAAGCCAAATGCAAGAAGACAAAAGAGTACATACTGCCCAATGCTGTTCATGCAAAATTATATAAAGTTCCACAATAGGGAACATTAACTTATGCTGTCAGAAGCCGGGCCAGTGGGTACCCTCAGGAAGTAGTGCCTGTGAGGAGGCACAACAAGGGCTTCTGGGTCAAAGCAAATTATTTTTTTAAATAAAGTTTAAAAAACAACAACAACAAAGCAAAACAATGACAAATAAAGGTGTGCCCTAACTATTCAGTTCTGCAATGTGTACCTTTCTTGATGACTACCTTAACATTATGTGCATAGGTTTTGTTTATACCCAATACAGAAGATGACAGAGTAGAGCTGCTCTGCATTTTATAATAAACAACTTTTGAAGATGATTTTTGTTTTGTTGTCCAATGTTTCATGTATATGAACCCATATGATAAATTGTTTTTAAAATGTAACATCTACTTTAACCACTCTACTCCCAATCAGCAACCCCAGGAAGAATTTAGTGAACAAGATATGGCTTGTCTCCCAATAAGAAAGTACATATTTTCTTTGTATCTTATAATTGGAATTGTGTAAAACATTGTGTTTTCTTCAATATCCTGGCTGCCAGGAAGCTCACAGACAAACTAAACACTTAGTCACTGTAATTATATTAGTGAGATACTTTCTCTTCAATCTCCATGGATTTTTTTAACAGTCTTATCATAAGCACATTTTTATTGTAAGCCACCTAAAATCATCTTTGTAAGCAAGCAGAATAAATATAAAACATGTACTTACCATCATTAATGGAGAAAACAGCATCTTTGAAGAGGCTGTCACAAAGTCCCCACTGCATTTGGTCAAGGCAAAATGTTTCTAATCATCTAGTTTATACTTCTAAAAGCCGATCTGGAAAATGCAGAGACAAGTCTTAGAAATGGACCAACTTATTATTTAAATGGAAACAAAATTCCCCTGGGAGATTTGGCTAGCAGTAATAACCAGGCCTGCATTTTAATCTAGTAGTATCACTTCAACGGAACAAGAAATATCTGTTGGGGACAGTTTGGCAGGGGGTGCTTGCAGGGTGGTCATACAAGGATAGTAGTCAGAAAGGTGGTGATAGCTGATGGAAGGAACAAGAACCTTACCAGGCTGCAGTGCATTTTTATGTGACCTAAGTATGTGAAAACCAGAGGTCATGCTGTTGTTAACTATCAGAGTCTATAATCAGTGTTACTCAGTGTGCCTAATGGAAAATATAAATGAAGATAATTCTACCATCAGAAATAGAAACAAGTACTCTTAGAGATTTGGATAAACAAGTGAAAAGAGTGCATGTGCATAATAGCTGGGAGGACAAAGAGATCATCTTATTTACTCAGTCACTTAATTTCAAGTTTTGTCGCTAAATCAGATAAGCAGACAACCAGAGTCTTGTTCAAACCTGCAGGAAAAAGCAACCATGAAATTAAGCCTCTACTGTGGCAAAATTACTTTCATTTAGACCTGTAATTCCATCTCTCTCAACTGGGCCACAAATCATCCAACACAAAAATTTAAAGAGAACGAAACAAGAAAATGAATCTTCAGAATTACCAAATCCGCACGTCTCATGTAGCAAATACCACCTTCAAATAAATAAGAGTGTGTTAATCAGCAAAGAGAAAGTCTATCTCTATGTGGGTATGACAATTCTAGGGAAGACCAGCAAGCTGAACGAGCAAGCTGTTTTGTAATTGTCTGGCCATTCAAGATTACCCTGCCTTGAAGTGATAATTCCAGATTCTTATAGGCATGAGGCGGGGATAGAAATCTGAAAATCTTCTATACATTTAAGTTCATTTTAATTCTATTTGACAGCAAATCTCTATATGACTAATGTTAGCCTGAGTAGCATCAAGTTTCTGCATGATAAATCTGTTAAAATGCTGTAACAGACTTTACTTTGTTGGTTATAGGAACCAGCTAAAATATTGCCACTTCCCTGCAATATTTACCCTAAAGGAGTCTTTAGCAATCTTTACAAACTCATCCTCAGATAGTTCTAGAGGAGATGTTTTCATCAGGTCCTCCCATACGAAAGCCTTGGATGCTCATCAGTTTGTTAACAAAAGTACAGCCCAATTGGATGCCAGATCCTATCTGTAACACTCTTTGATCTCATTTAGAATGACCATAACACACTTAGGTAAAGCTCTATAACTTGGGTAAAATCCAAGCCTGGTGGCTCATATAAGTAGAATCATGCATAGAAGTACAATGAGTCATATGCTGTGTATTAGCATGGAGATCCTAATTTTGTACTTCATGGAGAGACAAAAGATTCGTGGACATTTACTGTAATTAAATGAATAATGGCATCCCTAAAATATCAGATCATAATCCTTAGAACCTGTAAACATTTTTTAATAAGGAAAGGGTTCTATGCAAATGTGATTAAGTTAAAGATCTTAAGAAAGGTAGATTATCCTGCATTATCCAGGTGGACCCTAAATAGGATTACATGTATCATAAAGAGGGAGAAGAGGGATATTTAACAAACAAACAGAGGACAAGGCTTGGTAAAGAGACTTGAAGATGCTAATTTTGAGGATTGGAGTGATGTGGCCATAGCCCAAGGACTGTTAGTAGGCATCAAAATTTGGAAGAAAAAAGGACTGAATCACTCCGAGGTAGTGCAGAGGTAGTGCAGCCCTGACAACACCTTGATTTTGGCCCAGTGATACTGATTTAGAACTTCTGATCTCCAGAACTGTGAGAAAATACATTTCTGTTGTTTTCAGGCATCAAATTTGTGGTAATTTGTTATGGCAGCCACAGGAAACTAATACAATTATACCAAAAAATGATTTCATACATCACCTCATTCAACACTCACATTTAACGTAGGACAAACTAAAATAAAAGTCATTCATGTTTTTGAACAAGGAAAGACTTTTGAGTGATAAACCTTGCTAAGTTATATTAATCTTCACCAACCAGATTCAGAGTCTTAAGTTTCTAGCCCTAGGGCAGGTCTCAGAAATGACCCAACAAAAACAATGAATTAAATTCTTGGTTCTGAGTGCCAAAATAACATAGAAAGCCCTAGCAATGAAGATAAAGTGGATCTCATGTTCTTAGGTAACGTCAAACAAAGTGATACTTTGTCTTCTTGCTTTAACTTTCATACAAAGGTGACCAGAGGATGGAACAGTGGATGGAAAAGTAGGGGATAGTGGACAGTGCAGTGTCGTATAAGAAGCTCCAGCTCTGGGACCAGTTGGATAAGGTTCGAATCCCAGCTCTGGTACCTCTTAGTGGGGTCGCCTCTGGTGAGTCATGTATCACATTCGAGCCTCATTTTCTCTTTAGTAAAATACTGTTAAGAAAATAGAACCAACAAAGATGAGTTGACTTTAGGATCTAAGATTATAGTCTATGTGAGATGTGTGTGTGTGCATGTATGTGTGTGTGTGTGTGTGTATCTATTTCTCATAGAAACAGTGACTCAATATTCACTAATTCAGTGTTTACGGTGAATAATAAGAATGGAATATATGTGTGTACATATATGTATGTATTCCCAGATTATATTATATATAATTTCTCAAAAGGTTGACTTTGATTTCTAACAAAAAACTTTCTAGAATCTAGGCCATAAACCATAGACTAAGAGTGAATGTGCTATGTTAAAAATAAAAACAAAAAAAAACAGATGACGTATGGTCCTTGTTTGATACAGGATAATATATAAGACGCCCCTTCAAAGAATATCACCTCTAGGGAGAAAATGGGGGAGAAAGAAAAGGGAGGAGGATAATCTTTAATTGATTATTTGCCCAACAGAAGTATAAGTCCTGTATTGACAAAAAAAATATTGAATTAGAGTGAGGAAATAAAATATACTGTGTTTTTGAGAAGGCCAAGAGTCGTAAAAATCCTTTGCTTGCAATAGTGAAAAACAGAAAATGACCTAAATATTCACCATAAAAGACTGTTAAAATAAATTATGGGACATGTATATCCGGGAATACTATCCAGCCATTAAAGTGACTAAAGTAAAGTCCAGCATGGTGGCTTACCCCTATAAACCCAGCAATTTAGGAGGCCAAGGTGGGAGAATTTCTTGAATCCAGGAGTTCAAGACCATCCTAAGCAATATAGCAAGACCTTGTCTCCACAAAAGAATTAGCCGGGCATGATGGTGCATGCTTGTAGTCCCAGCTACTCAGGAGGATGAGACAGAAGGATCACCAGAGCCTAGGAGGTCAAGGCTATGGTGAGCCATAATCATACCACTGCACTCCAGCCTAGGTGACAGAATGAGACCCCAACTCTAAAAAAAAAAAAAAGCCAAAGTAGATGTACTAATGTAAATACTGATGTAAAAAGTTAATCACATAATACTATTAAATGAATTATAAAGTCATAAAACTGATCTTACAGCATACTTTCAATGAAAGGAAACTACAAATTGCATTCATATGTGAGTATATGGTTGTGTTCACAGATTACACACAAGAATCCACACATGACTAATTATGTACTTTGATTAATGTCATAATTGTATCAACTTTTTCTCTATTAATTTTTTTCTCCAAAAGCATGTCATAGAAATGTTGAATAACACGAATTTGCAAGATGAAAAACAGTTTGGCAACTGTTTATTTTGCCTGGTTGTTAGCCCTTAGGCACCTAGAGTTTGGCCTCAACTTTCTCCCCATTCTATAGGGATATGCATTCTTGAACTTACCTGTCAGCACAGAGTACAGCAGCATATAACAGAACAGCTTCTCTTGGTACCTTACTAACACAAAGGCCCATATCTGGATTCAGGTGTCTTTTTCCCAGCTTCCTTCATCTTCATCTATTCATTCTTTTATTTAATCAACACATAGTTATTGTGCCAGTCACTGTTCTAGGAGCTTGGAATATGATTAATACAGCAGGCACAATCATTACTCCCACAAACCTTACAGTCCAAACAAGGGTGTCTCAGTCACAACATTAGTGACATTTAAGGTTGGATAATTTCTTTTTGGGGTGGGTTTTCCTGTGCATTATAGTGTAGAGGAGGAAAAAATATTTTTTCTCTACCTATCTTAAATTATTGTCAGGGGCACTGTAAATGAGATTGACAAAAGACTGATTAATGTGAAGGAAACAAACAGAAGTTTATTAACATGTGCATCATGCGTACACGTGGGAGCACTCAGAGATGAGTAACTCAACGGAGTGGTTAGGACTTGTGGTTATATAAACATCATAACAAAAGAACAATAATTTTTCAGAGAGATGACAAGACAAGAGAAAAAGACTTTAAGTTCCTAGGGTGGCAAATTGTCAGAAAGTAAATAGATGTAAAAACTAATAGATGATAAGGGCTGGCTTTAGCAAGGTTCATTATGCAGATTCTTCTGGTGCCAACTCCAGGCAGATAAGGGTCTTGGGTTTTCTTTGGTGATTAACTTCTGTACAGAAGAGAGGAGGGACACCTTTACACATGTATATCTTACTTTTAGAGAAATAAGGGAGTGCAGAGAGCTTTGTATATTTACTTTTTTTCAGTTATCTTCAGCTCAAAATAATCAATATACCAAAGTGGCATATTTTAGGGTGCTATATTCTGCCACCCTTCAGTTGCATGGTTTTTGACCCCACTCCTACTACATACCAGTAGCACACCCCAAAACATACAATTAGTTGTGACAAACAAAAATGTCTCCAGATATTTCCAAATGTCCTTTGGGGGATCAAAACCACCCACAGTTGAAAACCACTGGTCTAGACCTTTCACTACACATGGAGCTAGGCAGATCTTAAGCGAATAAGAATAAACGAGTTATCACAGGTGTGTGTCTTATTACAAAGGGGTAAAACAGAGAGTTATATGAAATGCTGAACTAGGGGAAGGAGACCTTACTTTTGGAAAGGTAGTCAGGAGAGACCTCAAGGTCTTTGTCACTTGCTGGTCTCTCTACTCAATATTATTTTAACAAAGGAGAATAAGGATTCAGCAGTCATACAGGAATCTGAATGATGAGCACTCCAGGCAGAGGGAATAGAAAGTGTAAAGGCCCTAAAGTGTGAATACCTGAGACAGATATGAGCTTGGTGTTTTCACAAAATGCAAAAACCAGTGTGACTGAAGGACAGTAAGTGACAGGGATAAAGACAAAAGCGCTGCACACAAAAACCTTCACTCCTGCTCTGCCACGTGCTCCACATGTTTTCTTTCAGAATGTTTCACGGTAGGTTTAAATTAATCAAAAATAGGGATAAATCTAATTGTCATGCATTTAAAAGCTCTGGGGACTTTCAGGAACAGAGGATGTTATGTCCAGAAAGTTCTACTTTATTTGTACTAGAGATAAAATAGAAATCTCTGAACATATACAACCTAAGAATTAGATTTACTGAGATAAAAATTATTTGAAAGAAATACATATGCATTGGTTTACACCACCTGTCTTAGTGCCTTCTGGAGGCTATAACAAAATACCTTAGACTGGGTAATTTATAAATAATAGACATTTATTGTTCACAGATATGGAGGCTGGGAAGTCCAAGATCAATACACTGGAAGATTTATCATCTGGTGAGGGCCTTTTCCTCATAGATAGTGCCTTCTATATGCTCTCACATGGCAGAAGGGAAGGGAGATCTCTGGGGCCTCTTTTATAAGGGCATTCATTCCATTTGCCAGAGCTAAACACTCGTGACCTAAGAACCTCCCAAAGGCCCCACCTTCTAGTACCAGGCACTGGGGGTTATGTATCAATAAATGAATTTGGGGGGAATCAAACATTCAGACCACAGCATTGTCCAACTTTGAAGAATACAGTTGAAGCTTATTAACCAGGAAAGATTATATACTGAAATATCTTACTTCCATTCTACCTTATCTTTAATGATTACAGCAACAACAACAGTAACAACAAAAATGTGTGAAAGGATCAAGCTAGCTACCTCTCACAGAGAAATGGATTTTTTTCCTAAGGTATAGTGGGCAAATTCCAGCACCATACACCGAAAATCTCAAAAGACTTCCATGCATCTATCAGTAGGAAATGTGACACAAAGATGAATATATCCTGCTCTGTACTTTCAAAGAGTCAGTGCTTAGCAGCAGTGCCTTGCCCCTCACTTTTTGACTCTTGCCATTAGGCTACAAGAGTCATGCTCCACCCCAGCCAGTACCACTTTAGTTTTTCTAAGGCAGTCACAAAGCTTTAGTGAAATTCACAACTGTCATTGATACTCAGGAGCACAAGCTTCAGTAAAAAACGGGCTTAGGCTGAAATCTGACTCTGCTGTTTCTTAGTTGAATAACTTAATCATGAGGTTTTACTTAGTTTTCATATCTGTAAAATAGGACTAAAAATAGTAACACTTTCTTAGAAATTTGTGAGGATTTATTTAACATAACTCACCTAATGTGTTACAATGATGCTAGGTACACAGGGAGTCTCAGTAAATCCTACTAGTTATCAATATTGTTGTTATCAGTATCCCTTATTGTGTGTCCTTTGTCACAAGCAGCCTGAAGCCCTGACAGAATCAGAAAAGTCTTTCATGTCCAATGCGCTAAGTTTAACGGGCCTCAAATACCTATCTGCCCTTCATGAGGAGGTCCTGCAGTTCTTGCTCTGCAATAAAAAAGATACCTGCACACGTATGTTTATCGCAGCATTGTTTACAATAGCAAGATCATGGAACCAACCACGTTGTCCATCAAAAGAAGACTGGATTTAAAAAATGTGGTACATATACACAATGGAATATTATGCAGCCATAAAAAAGAATAAAATCATGAATTTCGCAGCAACCTGGATGGAATTGGAGTTTATAATACTGAGTGATCTCTCACAGAAACAAAGATCTGAGTATCACATGTTCTCACTCATAAGTGGA
>CAUYQG010173626.1:0-18282 GCA_963574415.1 Tarsius wallacei
TTATAAAGAAGCTTGTACCGTATTAAAGGCTCCCAAATGTGATCTGAGTTTGAACTGTGTTGAGTTAAAGCCGAAACCGCAGTCTGTGAGAAACGGGAACAATGGACTCCTAAAGTAAGCCATGCCTGTCATATTCTCAGAACTTTAAGTTTCATCAAAGTCCCTGTTCGTGGAACGTGCCAAACAGTAAAGGAAGGAAATGGGCCTTCAGCTCCTGAACTCATTCTAATGGTCTCAGGGTCCGTAGCCCGACTGAATTTCTAAAGCTCAGGCGAGCCTCAATGCTGGCTCTCTACACAACTGGAAGCATCTTCAATGGTTATAGGTCTGGCCTTGGTGACTAAATGGATGGGTTATGGTATTATTCGTCAAGATTAGAAACACAGGAGGAAAAGTAAGTTGGGAGGAGGAAGACAGTGGGTATGTTGAGTTCCTATTGTTTATCAGCTATCTGAAGAGACATATTAGAGCACAGTCGGATAGTATGTGCAAAGACTTAAGAGATCTTGGACTTGATTCTGGGCTTAGGAATAGACAGAATATAGATGTAGAAACTCCCCCCAAAATAAATAAGTCCATTCACTTGAAGGTAGATTACCTCCAGGGGAAATGGTCCTTTAAGAGGCATCACAGGCCGGGCGCGGTGGCTCAAGCCTGAATCCCAGCACTTTGGGAGGCTGAGGCAAGAGGATTGCCCGAGCTCAGGGGTTCAAGACCAGCCTGGGCAACTTGGTGAGACCTCATCTCTACAATAAATAAAAAAATAATCCAAGCGTGGTAGTGACCACCTGTAGTTCCAGCTACTTGGAAGGCTGAGGCAGAAGGATTGCCTGAGCCCAGCAGGTCAAGGCTGCAGTGCCTGTGAGCATGCCACTGCACTCCAACCTGGATAACAGAGTGAGACTCTGACTCCAAAAAAGAAAAAAAAAAATGATGCCTCACATTTTTTACCTTAGGGAGCCAATCAGCCTGGCCCATGGTCTTAAAACTTCAGAAACATACATGAGCAAGATCACAAAACTGGTGAATAGTCAGAATGCCAGTTGTTGACTTGATAGATAAATATAATTGTAACAGGAGCTAGAATATTTATTTTGGCATTCTTTTCCAAAACCCAGGACAGAAGTGAGAAGTCACATTTTCAGTTGCTTTGTTTGTCATCTTATCTGGAATTAAAGGAATGAGGTTAATGAAACAACTGAACAGCATTAGCTAAGATAGCTGACTGCATTCCTCCAGAGGAAGGACCTTGCTAGTCCCTAAGCGTAAGGGCAAAGCCTCTTCCCTCATGCTTGAGTGAACCCTGCCCTACATCTGCCTCTGTGACTTTATTTTTTGTGCTGCTGTGGATAATCAGGAGCCTTTGCAGTCAATATGTTTTTTAAGGTATTTTCATAACTTGAATATGGTTACTATCAAGTATTTTTAAGGCTAAAAGCAATTCTATCTCTTTGAGAGTCTGTTCTGATCTTCTATTGATTTTAAATTTAACTCTGAGTGTAATCTTGTAAAACTTTTTCCTGGTTTTTAATGGAAGATAGAAAAATATGGAGTAGAATGGATAAATAATTAGCTGTGGATTAGTGTCTATTGAATAATCATGCCAAAGGATTCGAATGAATGGTAATTATTAGCCACAGTGGAAGTCTCAAGTGATTTGCTCAAGTTTGTATCATATACCTTTGTATCATAGCCATATATCTCTGTATTTTCTTTTCTTTCTTTTTTTTTTTTTTTTGAGTTGGAGTCTCACTCTGTTGCCCAGGTTGGAGTGCAGTGGCATGCTCACAGCCACCACAACCTTGACCTGCTGGGCTCAGGTGATCCTTCTGCTTCAGCCTTCCAAGTATCTGGAACTAAAGGAGCACACAACCATGCCCAGCTAATTTTTTTGATTTATTGTAAAGATGAGGTCTAGCCATGTTGCCCAGGCTGTTCTTGAACCTATGAGCTCAGGCAGTCCTCTTGTCTCAACCTCCCAAAGTGCTGGGATCAATAGGTGTGAGCCACTGCACCCGGCTTACCTCTGTATTTTCAAACAGATGTTATCCCCAAGAAAAGGAGACTGGACAGAATGTTCAAAGGAAATATAAAAAGGAAGAGCTTTCTGGTCATAGTGTGTGCTCATCACTAGAAAAGAAGAAGGTTGACATGTCTGTCCTGACCAGTGAAACACCATCACCACCTTTGCAACTGGAGACCAACAGTGTATGCTTAGAAGCAAAAAACTTTCAGTCACAGAAAGAGGTTGTTGCAGCGATATCCCCTAAAACCATTGCTGTGCTGCCTCAAATGGGATCTAGCCCTGATGTGATAATTGAAGAAATTATTGAAGAAAACCTGGAAAGTAAGTGAAAATGTTAAAGCAGGCAAGGAAAAAAATCTTGTATCTGTAATTAGAAGCAGTTGGTACTTTTTTGTTCCATATTGCTGTTATAATCTTCATCTTCATTATGAGTTAAAAACCTGTGAATTCCCAGTCCCTATGCTCACAGTTTTCAGTTAAGATAATTTTTATTTATTAATTTTGAAGGTTTTTTTTTTTCTTTTAGAGGCAGGATCTGGTTCTGTTGCCCAGACTGGAGTGCAGTGGTGCAATCATAGCTCATTGCATTCTTGAGCTCCTGGGCTCAGGCAATCCTATCTCTGCCTTCTGAGTAGCTGTGACCACAGGCACATGCCACCATGCCCGGCCTGATTTTTATTTTATTTTATTATTATTATTATTATTTTTTTTTTGTAGAGACGAGGTTTCACCAAGTTACCCGGTCTGGTCTCGAACTCGTGAGCTCAGGCAATTCACTCGCCTTGGCCTTCCAAAGTTCTGGGATTATAGGCTGAGCCACCATTCCAACTTGATTTTTATTTTGAATGTAATAATATAGCTAATCACTGAGATATAAATTAAGATCTGGGTTAATTAGGGTATTTGACTTTTTTAGTGTTTCCACATGTAAACCTTGATAGAAGATACAAATATAAATAAATGAGAGAGATGTGATTTGTGGAAAACATTTTTATTACTTTTGTCCTTGAATTAGGAACAGTTTCTCTTAAAGCTTTGTTCCGAGATTTAATCTAAGATAAAATATCACAAATATAATGTCATCTATTTTATAATAGATGTATCACGATTTATTTGTTTGATTCAATTTCAATGTTGTTATTTTCCCATTAACATGGGCATGAGAGACTACTCTGTGTGGTTTATCCTAATAGTCTTCTGTAGGGCCATTTTCAAGACTGATTTTATTCCCCCTCCCTCGTCTGTTTTATTGGTTGACTCTCCAGAATGACATTTTGAAGAAAGACACAGTCTTGTCTTTCCTTTTCACTGAATTATCATCACTGGTGTCTCAATGACTTAAGATACCTGTTGTGACTTGTCTCACTGATTCAAGAGGTCTTGCCATTCCAGTATTTTGCTAGTCCAAGTACAACTTTTTAAACAATAGCATGTCATTGTCAACATTAACATAATTAGCACAGTTGTTTTATTTCTCATTTTGATGAAGCATGTATCACAGGTTCTCTTGTGGAGACACCTGGATATCCAAAAAAGCCTCTTCAGAAAAGCTCATCTGTTCCTTTTGGATCAAAAGCAGGTAATGTAGCAGCTGTCTGAACTTGGTATAGTGGAATTTGCTGAATGTTTAGTGACTCTTATCTATTTAGCACGAGGCAGTAAGTAAAACGAATTTTATTGATAACTGAAACGTCTTCCTTTCTAACATTAAAAGTTTTGACTCTCTTTGGCAAGAGAATTTGTGAAATTTGTAATACTTCTCTCTCTGCTGTCACCCCAGTTATACATACTTACCTTTTTGCCCCATCCTCAGTGTGGTTACTATTATTTGTGGTCTGTATTGGATAAAGTGATCCATTTGTGGAGTTTCTGTCATATGGCTATGCTTGGCTAAATTTAATTCTACTCCTCCTAGTCTTTGTTTTTTAAACAGCTTTACCACATAAAACGTTTACATTGTTCAGAAATTAAATATATATTAAGATAGTCTGTGAAACTTCCCCCTACCCTGTTCCCATTCTAGTCAGTCCCTTCCTCCCTTCCAGAGTTTCTTTATGCATTTACAAATAAATACACATTACTTTTCTAACTCCCTTTGTGTGGTTTGCTTGTTTATTTGTTTCTTTACATAAAACATAGCACACCACAGCATTCCTTAACATTGTACCTGGAGATCCTTTTATATCAGTAGAAACACTTGGCTTAATTACTCCTGTATAGAGAAAACTTTCTCGCTGTCTTTACCTCAACTCATTTCACCAAAACACGTACACATTCCCCTAAATGCTGCTCAATACATTGACTTTGCCTAGACATTTTTTTTCATACCTCTCCAACCTAATTTATACAACTTGAGATTTATAGTAGCTATGAACTATATTGGTTCTAAATGTATAGTAGAATATAGATTGAAATGGCTTTTGTAGGCTGTCCTAGAAACCTAATGATTGTCAATGGGGTTCTGAGTCCCCATATATGTTCATAAATAAACAGAACTTTTGTAATACTGGAGAACTATGATTCCGCTTATATGACATATTTTGCCAGTTATATAAAGTATTTGCAGTTCCAGTTGCTAAAGAATTAATTGTTAAAAGTGACCCATTTGTTTTATTAGTCATTTAGGTTTTGGACTCTTCATGGGACCCAAATACAATAGCTTAGAGTTCACAATACCACCTGACGCTTATTCTTTTAGAGGCTATTAGAATTATTCAGCTTTTGTGAATTGTTTTCTAACTTGTGGGGTTTATTAATGTGGTTTAAATATTGATTCTTGTCCAGGTTCTGCAGAACTAGTTTTTGTAAGCCATGTAATACATCCTTGCCACTTCTATATTCGGAAGTATTCACAAATAAAAGATGCAACGGTATTGAAAAAGAAGGTGAATGCATTTTGCAACAAGAGTTTACACCTCAATCCTTCAGACATCTTGGAGCTAGGTAATGGGATATTACTTCAAGTTAAAATATCAAGTTTATTTAAACATAATACTTGGCCAACCCTCATATAGATTTTGCTCCATGTTAACAGTAAGCATAAAAGTTTTAACATAATTTTTAACATAAATTACGCTAGCTAGCTAAGGATTAAAATTGAATGTTGGCATGTTTTTAGAGTGAGATATATACAACAACTCCATGTTGGAGTAGGGTAAATTGCTTTTTAAACTATAAAACCATGGCAGGTTATGTAACTGGCCCCCCTGTCTCCCAGGAAGACTGTCTCTCTGAGATCCTCTTCCTGTATCACCCTCGTCTTTGCTCTCCACATGTGAGTGTTGGGCTAGCATGGAACACTCAAGATTTAGGCAGCACGTGGCATCCATTCCACGGAGGGTAGTTGTAAGTGTAGTCAGTCTGTTTTAACTCTGAGGGCATGTGAATCTGCCATACTTTAGGCGTTTATTACAGAGACCTTTCTTATGACACTGTTGACTAAATCTGATTATACTCTTGTGATGTGATAAAGCTATGATTTGTTTGATTTACTAATAGAACACTTTTCTCATTTTGTTAATAGCAATCAATGCCTAAATAAGTAATACCAAAAATATTTTATCTGGCTAGTAGTAAATGATAGTTGTTTGAAAGTATGATTAACTCTCAGATCATCTATACAGCTTTTCAGAATATCAGAAGACTAGGGTCATCATATACTTCTGACAAAATAAATAATACTCTAAAACTTAAAAAATTTAACTATTAGTATCTTAAAGGAACTGTTGAATTAAACTGAATTTTTATGGTTGCAAATAATTCTCTAAAATGTAATACATGCCCAAAATAACTCAGCTTATATTCACAAAATGTTCTAAGAAAGGCAAAAAGTCATTCTTTAAGTTGTTTATAATAATTACGTTTGCAAGGTAAAAATAGTTGACTTAAATACTCCTATTTTGAGAAGTTAGTGGTAAGTGCATTGGTGCTTTAGGAGAGGAAGGTATCCTCTCGTTCCCTCTTTCTTGTTTTTTTTTTTTTAACTTTTAATTTTTTTATTTTATTTTAAAGATGTGGAGTACAATTCAGGGCTGGGTATACAAATGTTCATTATGCAGGTGCCCTTGTTAATGAGGTATGTCCCACCTTCCCCAGGCGGATTCCCACTACTGCCAATCCCGCATGGGAAATGTTTCTGGGAAAGATCACTCAGTATTATAGACTCTAAGTTCATCCAGGTTGCTGTCAAGTTCATGATTTTGTTCTTCTTTGTGTCTGTGTAATATTCCATCATGTATATGTACCACATTTTCTTTATGCAGTCCTCTTTTGATGGGCAGCATGGTTGGTTCCTTGTTCTTGCCTCTGTGTTGTTCCCTCTTTCTACCTCTGTACTTTGTTATGAAGAACAATAGATAGCGTCAACAGAATTTTATCTATTGCAAGAAAGATTTTGTAGAATATATACAGCAGGTCCGTGAATAATGTCATCTTGTTATGTTGATGAGAAAAATATTGATTCCCAACTTGGGCCACTGTCTATGTGGTTTGCACGTTCCCCCATGTCTGGTTTTCTTAGGGTACTCTGCCTTCCTCCTACATCCCAAAGACATACACGTTAGGTTAATTGGTGTGTCTACATGGTCTGAGTCCGAGCATGGGTGTGAGAGAGAGAGCACGCTCTGCGATGGGCTGGTGTCCTGACCAGGGTTGGGGCCTGCCTTGGGCCCTGAGTTATTTGGATAGGTTCTGGCCACCCTTTACCCTGAACTGGAATAGGCAGGTTGAAAAATGAATGAATACAAATTATTGTAAAATAAGAATTCACAAAGTATATGATAATCATACAAATGCATGACAGTAAATGATATGCTACAAAAGCACTCAGTGAACTACCATCTTTGTGATTGTTTTTAACCTGTGTGCTGATAGGAGGTGCTCCTGACAGTTTTTTGCTTTGCAGACTAATTCTTTGATTTAAGCCACTGTGACTGCCATCACTTACTGCTTCACCAAAAATTGAGTAAATAATTACCTTACTTGTTTTCATTAATCTTTCTTTAGTGTATATATAGCTCATATTTATTTCAGTGTTTAATATTAGAGGTGTTCTGGCTCTTTATTTAGAAGCTTGGTGATGTTTTGGGCACCAGAAATATGCTATAGGAACCTAATGCTTGTTTATATCAATTAGCCTATTGTAAGATTGGTTCTGTTAATACGTTGTTTCACTTCAAGACACAGTTTCCAGCTAAGAGAATGTTGGTTACTTAGGGTATCAAAATAAGAGAAGGGCCACTGATAGTCTGAAGGCCAAAAATGTTTTGGTAGAACTAAAAATAATAAATAAAAAACAAAAAAACTAAAAGGTTGTCCTACATGCCTTTCAATATCCTGTTTTTATTAGTATATACATTGCCTCCCTCTCTATGTAATTGGTGACCGAGACTTACCACATTTATCTAAAATGCATAGTTTAGATGGACTCTAAGATGATCCGGGTTCTTCTGCCACCTCTTCTAGGTAGCCGTGTAGATTGGGCTAGGTTTTCTGCCTCTGTTTCCTCACCTATGCGATAGAAACAGCACCTTTATAGGGTTGCTATAGGGAGTAAGTGAATTCAGACAAAACGCTGTGAAGTTCATCATCAGCTGGGCCTCTTTCTTGCTTTATTTTCTTTTTTTCTGATTATTCATTTTTAATCTGTCTGGTCCCTCCATAAGGTCTTCTTCAGCTGCTGAGTCCTTAGTTCATCTTTCCTCCTCTCTGAACGCTGCTGAGAGTTGGTTAATTTTGGCATTTCAAGTGCTGCTTTTCACTGTTTGACTCTCACTCCCTTTTGCCAAGAGAAGAGCATTGTTTATTATAAACTTTGGTTTGTGTGTATCTGTAAGCACACATATGCACATGCACGAGGACAGATGGTCTGTCTATGGGAGGTATATTGTATCTTAGCAGTTCATCTACCTCGCTCTCCTTCCTTGAACTCCTTGATGGCATGGCTGTCTTTATCTTTGTTCATGTCGTTCATGCCCCCTGGGGTCCTCATTAACTGACTGAGTATTCAGTATGTTTTTATCTTCCCATTTAGCTTTAAGCTTCTTTGTAACAGAAACGGTCATAATACACTTCATCATACCCTTTTCAGTATACAGTACTGTACCATCAGAAAATAAATGAACTAAGGCTTTTTAGTGGTAGAATCAATGTTTGTGTTTGTAAACTGGAACTTGTGTCTTTCCTGATAAGCATTGATAATGATTTGTCTCCTTCATTATTTAGGTGCAAGAATATTTGTCAACAGTTTTGAAAATGGAATGTGGTGTCGAGGAACTATCACTGAATTAATTCCAGTACAAAGTAAAAATATTAGAAAACTTTGTAGTCCAACCAAATTCCCAGTCTGTGAAGTTGCACTGATACAGATATTCATGGTAGATTTTGGAAATTCTGAAGTCCTAATTGTCACAGGGTATGATATTTTACAATTGTTATGTGTTCCTGACCTATTTAGAAACGTTCTTTGGAGGAAAGTTAAAGAATAAAGGCAAGTAGAACGGGGTAGAGGGCAGTATTTTGTCACTCCAGAGGCATATGATGTATCATTTCCAAGGCATGCAATGTATCATTTTACTCAAGAAGTAAGATTTTACCATTTACCAATACTACTAGATGGGAAACTTAGAAAAGGAACTTTTTTATGGACTCCAAGCTTATGTACTCTTCTATGTCACTTCAGAGCAGGGAATGATACATAAAACTGACTCTTTAAAATGAAGTGTTTAAAATGAGTTGGCTGCAGATGACGGAGTTAGATTTTTAATCAGGCTTCTAAAATTTCATTAATGCTTTTAAAGGATCACACTGTCTAACTCACTCCGGTATCTACAAATGCTTTCTCAGTCCTCTGGGAAAATAAAATAAACTGAAATGTTTCTGTAGTGAGAACATGTATTAACTATAGCATGGTTACTTTATTTAATGATTACAGCTTTAAAAATAATAGATTTATGTTGGGGGCAGGGTCATTAACTCCTTTAAGTTTAAACTGAATGGATAATGATAGCTGTGATTGAGGTCTACAGATGAAAACAGTGTCTTTGTGTATGGAAGTTAAATTAAGTCTGTGTATTTGGAATATCGCTTTTTAGAAGATTTAAGACTCCCCATACCTTTTATGGGGAAAACAAATTAAAGTATGAAGCAATGCTTTTAATAAATGTTGCTTGAATTCCTCGTAGAGTTGGTGAAGCCCATGTTAGACCAGAACACTCGGTTGAGCAGTGTGTTACACTCAACGATTTATGTCTGGTTCTAAGGAAGTCTGAACCGTGTGCTGAAGAGCTGCTCAGAGACATCCCACCACTAGCACAGCCATGCTCACTGAAAGACATTGTTCCACAGAACTCAGTAAGTGAGACTTGAGTTACTTCTTCAGAAACCAAATATCGCAGTTTTAGCTATGTATTGCCAACAAGTGTAGACTCAAGGAATTGGTTATCTTGGTAAATGTATTTTGCACAATAAGCTATGAGTGCAAATAAAAGAGGAAGTAAACTTCAGCTTCCACGACCGAAAATATTCTTACTGGGAAATTGAGTTTGATAAACAGACATGAAGTGAGAGGGTGAAATACTCAAGTAAACTAGTCGTTTTGGAGTCAACTACATAGACAGAGATAGGTGTAGAACACAATATGGTGTGTATTTCTGTACATTTCTTCCCTGTTTCCATGGTACTTTGTTCATTATTTATGGCCCATATTGCATTCTACTTTGTATTATTTGTGATTGTCCGTTCCCCAGCAAGACTGAAAACTCCCAAGAGACAGGAGTTGTGTGTGACAATGCATGCTAGGTGTTCTGCTCTCACAGGTCTGCTTGGGCAGGCGTCTGTGTCCTCACTCATCATATTCCCAGCTCTTAGCAGATCACCTGCTACATAGTAGGCATTCAGGAGGCACTTACCTCATATATGAGGTAAGTGCATATACCTCATCTATTGCTAGTAATGGAAGCCAGATTAACTACTGATTGTAAGCATTTTTTTTTTTTGCAGTCTTACATTATACTTTCAGAATTATCTTTTGAATTTTCATTGTTTAAGTAGAAAATTGATGTACAGTACTTCTTTCTTTCTTCTTTCTTTCTTTCTCTTTTTTTTTTTTTGAGTTGGAGTCTCACTTTGTCACCCAGGCTGGAGGGCAGTGGCATGCTCATGGCCACCACAGCCTCGACCTGCTGGGCTCAGGTGATCCTTCCACCTCAGCCTTCCAAGTAGCTGGAACTACAGGCATGTGCCACTACGCCCAGCTAATTTTTTGATTTATTGTAGAGATGAGGTCTCACCAAGCTGCCCAACTTATTTCTTTCATTTTGAGATCTTTCTTTATAATCTTCATTTATTTTTGAGTTGGAGTCTCACTCTGTCATCCAGGCTGGAGTGCAGTGGCATGCTCATGGCTACTGCATCTTCAGCTTGCTGGGCTCAGGCAATCCTTCTACCTCAACCTTCCAAGTAATTGAAACTACAGGCATGTGCCACCATGTCTGGCTAATTTTTCTTGATTTATTGTAGAGATGAGATCTCGCCAAGTTGCCCAGATTGGTCTTGAACCCCTGGGCTCAGGCAGTCCTCTCGCCTCCACCTCCCAAAGTGCTGGGATTACATGCGCCTGGCCTATAATCTTTGTATTAATATTCAAAAATGAAAGTAAAGCCTTGAAAACATATTTATAAAGTAAAGGCGTGCATGCACTGTACATATGTAATGACTGCCCATGGGCTTGTGGTGGCCCCCATGTCTTACTGATGTCCATGGTTGGCTTTTGACATGGTTGGTACAAAGCTACTCCCAGAACACTGTAACATTAGAGCTCATCATAATTACTAATTGCTATGGAATTTTACTTTTATATACAGAATGAAGGCTGGAAAGAGGAAGCTAAAGTGGAATTTTTGAAAATGGTAAATAACAAGGCTGTTTTAATGAAAGTTTTTGGAGAAGAAGATGGTGTGTTTATTGTAGATCTTCAGAAACCACCAATAAATAAAATAAATAGTGATATGCCTGTGTCTCTAAGAGATGCATTAGTTTTTATAGGACTAGCAAGGTAAGTATATTAAAACTTAAATATTCTTTGCGATTATAGCTACAAATAGGAATAGCAGATTTTGCCTTTCAAAACTGTCTCTAAAGTAAAGCTTCACATACTCTAAGATGTTAGAAATTTTATTCTTAGGGTTTTCTAATTCATTTGTTATTTGTGAAAACTGCACAGATAATTTAATTTAGGAGAATAGAAAAATTAAGATAACTCAAATAGAAAGTATGTGTAGATACAAAACATTTTTTGGACTCATGCTAACTTTACATGCAGCTCTACTAGGGTTTCAAGAATGGTGGTTTAACTGTTCCTAACTCGTCTAGCCTTTGGAATAAGTTCATAATCACTGCTCTATATTTAATGTATGAATTCTAGAATAGATATTTAAAATTTGTCTCTCCCTCATTTCTGATTGCTTAAGTAACCATAGAGGTAGTGGGAGATCCTAACTTTTCTGGGTGATTAGACTCTGGAAGTGACCCAAGAAGCTTCCATTCTTTAAAACTGAGAATTAAAGTCTTGGAACTAGAGACCCCTCAGCTGGTCAGAAAGTTAGAGTAGAAAGTTTTGGACCTAAGGACAATCTGCAGGTCAGCTCTAGAAAAGATTTGAGAATTGATATCTTATTCAACCTGGTTTGATCATTGGAGACAATACCAAGAAATGTTATAAGAAGAGAGAAATTGGAAAAGGAATACTTTTGGTAAAAAGGTCAGTATATGTGCAAGTGCTTTCTTTAGATCAAGTCACTGAGAGAGGAGACTTGAAGAAAATGGCTACTGCTTACACTTTTCATTGTGCTTTTTATTAGGTTTAGGTCACAGTCAGCAAGAAGTCACTTTGAAAAAAATATGACTTTACAGTACCATCCACCTATTTTGCCTAAAGAAATGACAAATACTTCAGTCACAGTTTGTCATATAAATAGTCCTACTGATTTCTATCTTCAGTTGGTAAGTCTGTAATGTTTTTAGAAATGAGATTTTAAACAATTTTTAATTAGAAATGTATTGCAGAAATGAGTGCCTACTATTCATTTAATTTAATTTAATTTTTTGAAGCAAGGAAAATCTTTAGGCCTACTATTTTAGTCAGAGCAAGCAAACCACTGTCAACTTTCTATAACTTCAGGTATCTTAGTAGCTGTGACTTTAAACAAGTTCACGTGATTTATTGTAAACTGAAAGAGCCATGTAGAGTACCTTATGTATACATGTTTCTTGCTACCATATGAAATCTAGAGGCTTGGAAAGCATGTAGAGCTAGCAAATCAAAATAAAATCTAAATCTTTCTCTGATCATGTACATCTGAGAATATAACTAGGCAGTTTTCTGACTTTGAGCACCAAAATAGATTAAAGGTATTTCACATTAAACTTTGGATGTGTGACTGGTGTGTTTGTTTAGACAGTTAGTGACAATTACAGTTCCTTCTTACTGACCTATCAGTGTTTATGTGAATTAACTCATCACGAGGACCTTAAGACTTCGAGTGAATTAATTCATTTATCTTCATGAAGATCCTGTGAGAAAGACACTGACATCTCTATTTGGATGTGGAGACTGACCACAGAAGGGGTGAAGCATGTGTGAGAGGGCAGAGCCAGGACCGAACCAGGCAGAGCAGCTTCAGAGTGCTCGTCTCAAGCACTGTACCACACCCCACTGGCTCCCAGATGCATTGTTAGAACTTGCAGATATTTCTTTTGTTGACTTTTTTTTAAAGTTTCTTTTTCTAAATTGTGGTAAAATATATGTAATGTAAATTTACAATTTTAACCATTTTTAAACATACAAGTCAATGCTATTAAGTACATTGACAATGTTGTACAACCAATGCCACCACCCATTTCCAGAGCTTTTTTTTTTAAAATCCAAGATAGAAGCTCTGTACCTGTTAAACAGTAACATCCTATTTCCTCTCCCCAGCCCCTGATGACTCTATTCTACTTTCTGCCTCTGGAATTTGCCTAATCTAGGTACTGTGTAGGTGGAATCATATACGGTGTTTCCTTTTGTATCTGGTTTATTTCACTTAAGCATAATGTTTTCAAAGTTCATGTATATTGTAGGATGCATGAGAATTTCATTCTGGTGAAGTAGCTGAATAATATTTATGTATGGATATACCATACTTTATCCATTCATCTGTTGATGGACACTTGGATTGTTTACACCTTTTGGCCATTGTGACTAATGCTGCTACAAAACAAGGGTATAAAAGTGTCCATTTGAGTCCCTAGGAGCGGAATTGCTAGATTATATAGTAATTCTGTGTTTAACCTATTGGGGAACTGCCAAGCTGTTTTCTACGGCAGATACACGATTTTACATTCGCACCAGCAGTGCACAGGTCTCAATTTCTCTGCATCTTCACCAACATTTGTTATTTTCTGTTTTTTTGTTTTGTTTTGTTTTGTTTTAAATAGTAGCCATCTTAATAAGTGTGAAGTGGTATCTCATTGTGGTTTTGATCTGCATTTCCCTAATGATTGGTGATGTTGAACATCTTCACATGTGCTTATTTATTGGTAATTTGTGTATCTTTGAAGAAATAGCTATTCAAGTCCTTTGTTCATTTTTAAATTGGAGTGTTTAGTTTGTTGTTGGGCTGTGGGAGTTTTTATATACTTCAGATACTAAATTCTTATCAGCTATAACCTTGAACAGCAGGGGGTTATGATGCCAACCACCCCCTCCCCCCCCCATGCAGTTGAAAATCCATGTATGACTTTTGACTCCCCTGGAACTTATAAATAGCCTACTGTTGACCAGAGGCCTTACCAATAACATAAACAGTTAACACATGTTTTATATGGTATAGGTATTAGATACTGTATTCTTATAATAAAGTAAGCTAGAGGAAGGAAAATTATTAAAATCATAAGAAAGAGAAAATATATTTACTATTTATTAAGTGGAAGTGGATTATCATAAAAGTCTTCATCCTCATCATCTTCACCTTGAGTAGCTGAATGGGAAGAGGAAGAGGAAGTGTTGGTTCAGTGGTGGCAGAGGAAGAAGAATATTTGCACATAAGTGGACCTAAGGAGTTACAACCCTTGTTCCAAGGTCAACTGTATTTTCTCCCATTCTGTGGGTAGTATTTTCACTCTCTTGATACTGTCCTTTGATCCACAAAAGTTTTTCATTTTATTAAGTCCAGTTTATGTATTGTCTCCTTTTTTGTTTTGTTTTGTTTTAGTCCGGGTCTCACGCTGTCACCTAGGCTGAAGTCTGAAGTGTAGTAGCATGATCATGCAGGATCACAGCTCATGGCAGCCTTGACCCTCTGGGCTCAGGTGATCCTTCCACCTCAGCATCTTGAGTAGCTTGAACTACAAGTGTGTGCTACCATGCCTGGCTAATTTTTTTTGTTTTGTTTTTTTGTAGAGACAAGGCCTTGCTATGTTGCTCAGGCTGGTCTCGAACTCCTGGGTTCAAGCAGTCAGCCTGCCTCAGCTTCCCAAAGTGCTGAGTGGTGTGAGCCCCTGTACCCAGCCCATTGTCTCTTTTGTTGCTTGTACTTTTGTGTCATATCCAAAATACCATTACCAAATCTAACATTGTGATGCTTTTTCCCCTAAGAGTTTTATAGTTTTCATTCTTGCATTTAGATCTATGATCCATTTTTAGTTAATTTTTATATATGGTGTAAGATAAGGGTCTAACTTCATTCTTTTGAGTTGGATGTCCAGTTTTCCCAACGTTATTTGTTGAATGGACTGTCCTTTCCCCATTGAATGGACTTGACACCCTTGTTAAGAATGAAGGTTTATTTCTGGGCTTTCTGTTGTATTCCATTGGTCTATATATATCTGTCCTTATGCCATTACCACACAGTTTTGATTACCGTAGCTTTGCTTTAAATTTGAAATAAAAATGTGTGAGTCCTCCAACTTTGTTCTTTTTTTGTTTTTTTGTTTTTCTTTTTTTCTAAGTCAGAGTCGTACTGGGTCGCCCAGGCGGGAGTGCAGTGGCACACTCATAGCCACCATGGCCTTGAACTGCTGGGCTCAGGTGATCTTTCCTCCTCAGCCTTCCAAGTAGCTGGAACTACAGGCATGTGCCACCATGCCCAGCTGATTTTTTGATTTATTGTAGAGACAAGGTCTCCTCAAGTTGCCCAGGCTGGTCTTGAACCCTTGGGCTCAGGCAGTCCTCTCATCTTGGCCTCCCAAAGTGTTGGGATTACAGGCATGTGCCACAGCACCTGACCTGTTCTTTTTTTTTTTCCAAGATCATTTTTACTGTTCAGGGTCTTAAGATTCCATAAGACTTTTAGGATGGGTTTTTCTATTTCTGCAAGATTTTGATAGGGATTGCCTTCTTGACTTGTAGATCACTTTGGATAGAATTGATGTCTTAACAATTTAAAATCTTAACTATCCATGAACATGGGATTTTTTTCGTTTATTTAGATCTTACTTAACATCTTTCAGTAATTTTGTGTAAGTTTTTTGCCTTCTGGTGAAGTTTATTTCTAAGTATTTGCTTCTTTAGATATGAATGTAAATAAAATTACTTTTTTAACTTTCTCTTCAGATTGCTTGTTGCTAATGTATTGAAACACACCTGATTTTTACATGTGGACTTTGTGTTTGGTAACTTTGTTGAATTAATTTGTTCTGGCCGGGCTCGGTGGCTCAGCCTGTAATCCCATGCTTTGGGAGGCCGAGGTGAGTGAATTGCCTGAGCCCACAGGTTCGAGAGCCGCCTGGGCAACTTGGCAAGACCTCATCTCTACAATAAAAAATAAAAAAAATAAAAATTAGCCGGGTGTGGTCGCGTGTGCCTGTAGTTCCAGCTACTCGGAAGGCTGAGGCAGAAGGATTGCCAGAGCCCAGCAGGTTGAGGCTGCGGTGGCCGGGAGCGGCCACTGCACTCCAGTCTGGGCGACTGAGTGAGACTCCAACTCAAAAATAAATAAATAATTTGTTCTAACAGGTGTGTGTGCACAGGTGCAATTTTGGAGCTTTTTTTTTTTTTTGAGTTGGAGTCTCACTGTCACCCAGACTGGAGTGCCGTGGCCGGCTGGGCTCCTGCGATCCTTCCGCCTCAGCCTTCCAAGTAGCTGGAACTACAGGCGCGCACTACCACGCCCGACTAATTTTTGATTTATTGTAGAGATGAGGTCTCGCCAAGTTGCCCAGGTGGGTCTCGAACCCGCGGGCTCAGGCAATCCACTCACTTCAGCCTCCCAAAGGCACGGGATTACCGACTGAGCCACCAAGCCCGGCTAAGGGCTTTTCTTACATATAAGATCATGTACTCTGTGAACAGAGATATTTTTTCTTTTTCTTTTCTGATATTCCTTTTGTCTTTTTCTTGCCAATGGTCTCTGGCTGGAATTTCTAATGCCATGTTGAATACAAGATCCAAAAGCAGGCATCCTTATCTTACTCCTGTCTTAGGGGAGAAGTGTTTGTCTTTCACAATTATGATATTTTCTATGGGTTTTTCCCAAGTGATATTTGTCATATTGAGTAAGTGTCCTTCTTTCCCGAGTTTGAGTGTTTTTATTATGAGAGGAAGTTCAGTTTTTCAGATGCTTTTTTTTGCAACAGTTGAGATGATTGTGTTTTGAACTTTTTTACTGCATCCTAGTAATGTGGTTTATTATATGGATTGATATTCATATATTACACTATCCTTCCCACTAGGTCATAATGTATAATACTTCTTTCAGAAATTTGTTTAATATAACTGTTGCCTTGGCGTCCATTTTTAGGCGTAACGTGAGCTGTTTGAGGGTCAGGTGCAACATGTCACTTTTGGCATAGTTAACATTTTGCCTCTTGGCCGAGTGCAGTGACTCACACCTATAATCCCAGCAGTTTGGGAGGCCAAGGTGGGATTATCACCAAAATCAAGGAGTTTGAGACCAGTCTGAGCAACATAGCAAGACCCTGTCTCTACAAAAAATTAAAAAATTAGCAAGGCATGTTGGCATGCACCTGTAGTTCCAGCTACTCAGGAGGCTAGGTGGAAGAATTGCCTGAGCCCAGGAGGTTGGGACTGCAGTGAGCTGTAATCATGCCACTGCACTCCAGCCTGGGTGACAAAGTGGTACCCTGACTCAAATAAATTAATTAAGAAACCACTTTCCCTCATATGTGCCATTTGCAACGTGGTTCACGTGTTCTTCATCTCATTGACCCAACACATCCCACCACTGCTGACCACAGTAGAGCCAGAATGTAGACAAGTACCCCCCTTTGCTGGTGTTTTCTTCAGGTTAGCCACCCACAGCCCCCAGTGGAAAACCTTAAGGGATACCGCCCATGGACCTTAATAAAGAGTGGTCCCACAGGCTCACTCTTGATTCTTTGTGAGGGACAAAATGCATCTGTTCTTTCATGGTTGGCTGTGCTGCCTCCTTTGTTCTCACCTGACAGGTACACTGAGACCCAACTTATCTTCTGGTCAGAGTGACTGTCTTGGTAGGAATGAACAGGACACAGGTAGGACAAGAACCATAAGGGCATCTACCAGTATAAACAATGTTTTCTATGAGAAGGACATTTGACCACAGGTCAGACACCTAAGCATTAGCTCATGCACTCAGACAAGGATGTATGTTTACTGCAAACATTCACAACTACTGTTTTTTCAAAGACCATTCCTTGTCATGTGTGGTCACTGAAGTCTGTTTCTTTAGTTTGTACCCTATTAATGGTTGACAAAGTGTTCCTTGAGTACCAGGGGCTAAAACAAATGAAAGACACAGAGTGTGAGAGAAGAAGACATGACTTTTCCCAGACTGCAGATTCGCTCTTCGCCACCTAGTTAGGCCTCTTCTGAGCCTAGGGATCATCAGCTCGAGGTCAAAGTTTAAGGTCTTTTCTGAGCATGCGTCTTGTCAGGGCAGGCACATGCTTTCTTAAGTCCACCATATATATATATATAGCTGCTTTTGAATGTTCTCCTTTTTAAAGTTTCACCCCAGGTTCTTCTCTCAGCTCTGGATGGTCTATGGTGTATTTCCACCCTTGAGCTCTTACTCCAGGCACCTAGGTTCTTGTTTGCCTCGTGGCTTTAAAATTGGCACCTGCCATTCTTCTTGCCAGCATTGCAAGTGGTGTGAAACGGACTAGCTCCTGGCATTGGGCCTTGCAGGTATTCCCAGACAAGGTCAAACACATGCATGGTCATTTGCGTATAAGATCTGTTCCCTCTGGCTCAAGGAAGGGAACTGAGAACTGGACTG
>CAUYQG010173631.1:0-14968 GCA_963574415.1 Tarsius wallacei
GCCTTTGGGAGGCTGAGGTGAGTGAATTGCCTGAGCCCGCGGGTTCGAGACCCGCCTGGGCAAGCGAGACCTCATCTCTACAATAAATCAAAAAATCAGTCAGGTGTGGTAGCGCGCGCCTGTAGTTCCAGCTACTTGGAAGCCTGAGGTGGAAGGATCGC
Source organism: Tarsius wallacei (assembly GCA_963574415.1). Taxonomy (NCBI): domain Eukaryota; kingdom Metazoa; phylum Chordata; class Mammalia; order Primates; family Tarsiidae; genus Tarsius; species Tarsius wallacei. Next base: position 162 of record CAUYQG010173631.1, read on the forward strand.
CGGAGCCCAGCGGGTCGAGGCTGCGGTGGCCGGGAGCGGTCACTGCACTCCAGTCTGGGCGACAGAGTGAGACTCCAACTCAAAAAAAAATAAAATAAAATAAAATAAAATAAAGGGCAATCTTTATCCTAATTTTAAATCAATAATCATTATGCTTATCTCATTAATTTATTAAAAGGTTAATCAGTAAAGAGATTACTACAATCTAAATTTACCATGGCAATGTAGGTGCACATACCTGCTAAGTACTTACCAAAACTTAAAAATTAGCCAGCACTGCAACTTAATATGAATGATATGCAACTAAAATAAGTACCATGTTATGGTATATTATTAAATTATTTGCTATTAAAATAAAATTTTAAGACAACATCAAAAATGTAATAAAGGCTATAACTGCTGTGCAGGAAAGACTTCTTGCAAATGCTGGTCCTTGGCTGGCATTTGGAAACTTGGAATTGGGGGGGGTTTCACTATTCCCTAACTGTGAAGTATGGCTCACTGTGCCTAAACTGTCTTCTGTACAAACAATGGGATTTACTCTGAACAACTGCTTCCCTTCTGGCTATCTGGAATTTTGGTACATGCGAAGAGGATGCCTATGTGACTAGCCTCCATAACAAACTTGGGTTCTGAGTGAGTCTCTAATGAGACTTTGGTACTGGTAGACAACGCTGCACGTGGGATGTTAAAATTTGATGCTGGAAGAATTAAGCACATTTTGATACCCTCACAAGAGATGGCTCTCGGAAGTTTGAGCCTGGTTTCCTCCAGACTTCACCACATGGACATTTTCCCTCTGCTGATTTTGCTCTGTGTCCTTCCACTCTAATAAATCTAAGCCCTAAGTATTCCATTTGCTGAGTACTGTGAGTCCTTCTAGTGAATCATCAAAGCAGGGGTGGTCTTGAGTACTGCCCACACAAGTGCATTGTATGATTGTTTTAAATTATTATTCCAGTTAATGTGTGATATGTGACTACAATCAGAAGGCTATTTGCCAGAATACCTTTTCTTAATCTGTTTTTCTTAATATACGCTTAGGGGATTTCTGTATTACTACATCCATTTGAATAAAACAATAAAAAGAACAGATGTGGGGAAAAAAAAAATATTGAGGAATATGTTCCTCGGCTGGTTTACATATCAAAATTCTATTAACAATGTTTTATATTCCAAGTGTACACTTATTTCACATTTTCACTAGATATATATTCTTATTTGTCATATATACTTATACTATATATAGCAGTATTTTTAATGTCTATTTTCTAATTGTGCGTCGCTTACATAAGAATAAAATTGATTTTTTTATACGCCCTTGCATCCAAAATCTTTACCACATTCATTTACTAACTTTAAAAGTATTACTATTTCTTTGGATTTTTGTGTGCACAGCTGCATCATAGGGCTAGGATTGCCCATATGAAGTTGAAAACATAATGTTGAAAACAATAATGGGCATCCTCCTGATCTCAAAAAGTAAGCATTCATCATTTTACCATTACCTAAATATTTCTGGTATACTTCTTTGAAGATGCCCTTTATCAGCTTTAAAACGTTTTCTTTTGTTGTAGTCAACTGGGAATTTTTATAATGAAAGGACGAGTTTTCTTCATTTATAGAAATGATTACATGATTTTTCTCCTTTTTTCCTTAAAATGGTGAATTATAAACCAGTTTATTCTTTCCAGATGACCCTTCCCCTCCATGGCCATAATAAATTATCCTCTACAATATTAACTGGATTTTTTTTTTTAGAAATGTTTAATTTAGAATTGTTGCATCTCTAATTAGAAATTAATCTATCTATATTTGGAGGCCTCAAAGTTAAGCAATATGAGAAAATTTTTATGTATATATCATCTGCTTAAGGATCCATGGTTTTGTTTTTCATTGTTTCAATTATCTGTGGTCAACTGTGGCCCCAAAATGTTACAGTATTTGAGAGAGAGAGAGAGAGAGACCACATTCATGTAACCTTTTTACATTATATTGCTATAATTGTTCTATTTAATTATTAATTATTCTTAATTTCTTCTTGTGTCTAACTGATAAACTTTATAGGTACATACATTAAGAAAAAAGTATATATAGAATTAGATACTATTTTTATTTTAGACATCCACTGAGAGTCTTGAAATGTTTTCCCTGCACGTGGCTGGGAAGGTTGGTGGTGAGCTATTATAGTTCTTTCTTAAATATGTGGAGGATGTAACAGTCTGAATTATTGTTTTTAATTATTTACTGATATTTTAGGATATGAGTATTCATCCATATTTTTTGTCATGTAACTTATTAGTAGCTCCTATTAGAGTGGAAGGAGTATATTACATACACTCCTTCATTGACACTGTTTGGTACTGCAACTTTTTTATACAAGAAAATGTAAACTGATGGTGATTGAGGAAGTGTTTGCTTACTTTGCCTTGGCTCTGTGTTCCAATGCATGCCATAAAAAGATCATGCCCAAGTATCAACTTCGTGAAAAAGTGCTAAATTACAGCCTCTAGATCTTGGTCTATAAATATAACCTCGTTCTTATATTTTTTTCTCTATTTTATTTTGGGAAGAAGGAATGATATGTTTTGGAGAAAATGTATCTTTTTAATACTTAAGTTTATTGACTTTAAGTTCTTTGAATGTCCATAAAATAAAGAGGATGTCATTCTACTGCTTGATATTGGTAATTTGCATTTTACTTTTCATTTTGAACTATTTAGCTAACTTTTATCAATTGTATTAATCTTTTCAAAAAATCTTTGCTTGTTCATTTTTTTATCTAATTCTGCTCTTTTATTTATTATTTCCCTCCATTCACTATTGTTTAGTACAATTATTTCTTTCTTTTTGATGGGACTTATAATAAAAACGATTTTGACTATTCTCTCTTCTGTAATATGCATCATATTATGATTAAAAGGATCAAAGTGTAGTCTTGCCTAGAAAGCAGAGATATGTCTAATTTTTGTCGAACCTAAAACAGTCTGCTATGACAATAGATTTAGAATGGTGACTATCAATATTAATAGCACTTCTCTTAAAATTAGGAATTACCTCAGTTCAGTCATATATTGCAATATTTGCAAAATGATCATAGTCAGTGTGTAGCATTGTACTTTAAAGATGAAAAAAGAATGTGAAAAATATTCTTGGATTCTATATGAGATATTCTCATTTTACACTCTATCATTTGGCAAGGAAAATTTGTAAATAGTGATAATAAATAGGGAATGTCTAATTCTGTAAAATGTTTTTAATGCTTCTATAATCTGATCTCTATAACTGCTGCCCCAGATGAATTAAGACAGTGAAATTATTTACAACTCCCACACTCTATCTTACTAACAGTAATTCTTTTCTGAGATTACAGTATAACTGTAAGCATCTATGACATCCTTTAGAGCATCAACCATCTTTCTGTGTGCCAGTTAGGTATCATCACAACATAAATGCTCATACCAATTGCTTTTTAAAAATTACAATTTACATGCTTATAGATGCTAGTGTGAATGCACAAAAATTCCTCCTCAAGGAGAAGAGGCTGAGATATCATAAAATTAAGTTTTATTATTCATTTTCATAAAATAACCTACAGTGAGAATCATAAAATTTAAAATGCTTTTGTTTCAAACTAATCATTTTAAGTGCTTCTAAACAATGATCAAAACATGAAAAACATATAAAATGACTAAACACATTGTTCTACACTCACCTTTCACTGGGGGATAACCTGCCACTACTGCTGCTTTCTTCTGACACAGATCTAAAAAATTCATAAAATTAGTTTTAAATTGAAATAAATTAAATCTTGAATAATTATATGACTGAATGAAAGATGTCTTTTAAAGAAACAGTATGGTTCAAATAATGAAATGTCTCCTTTCAACAACATAAAACTATTTCAGTATTAGAACAAATGGCATCAGCTAACTTTCTCTGTTAATTGACTCTTCTCACCTTCATTTTGCACTTAGTCAAGTATTTATGTTGTAAACCTACATTTGTATAGGTAGGTCCCCTTATTCTATGATATTTTTAAATCCTAAGTTCAAATTGAGTCAAACTATAAAACAGTACTTCAACTTTTAGTTAATTTTTTATATAGTTCGATATATTTCTTTCTCCCTCTCAAAAATAGTCATAATTACTTTTCCCACCAATTTTTGGAAGGCATAGAAACTAGATGTAAATACTTCTGTAGTGAAATATTATGAATAAGGGGCTCAATGTGATGTTTAAATATTAGTGTAACTAATTACAGATAGCATGGTGATTTCACCGATTAAACTGATGTACCCCAAAATTCTGATACAGTAAAAGGCTATTATCTCCCATTCTATAGAGGTATAGAGAATATTTTTAAGTACATATACATTAAATCATTTGCTTAAGATCCCATAGTTTTACACAAAATATTTATATGAAACCATGTTTTCTGAAGCTAAAGGTAATTCTATTCCTACTATATGATATTGCCTCTTGTCTCTTTAATCTGACATTACTAATTACACATGTAATTCTAGCCAAGAAATTATTTTACAAATCAACAATACCCATATTTAGGAAAACTAAAATTAAAAATGTGTCCCAGAGCCTCTGTAGTATTAGGTTATTCTTGATGAAACATGAATACGTTTTTTGTCTAACTTACGTAATAAGAGTAAATATGTATGCATGTATGTATATATTTCTATGAATACCTATTGCTTTCAGTTTTGTTTCTGTAGCATATCTCTCTTATTTTTTTCTGTGTTATTAAAACAGCAATAGTAATGATAAGCACAGGTACAGAAATGTAGAAAATGAGTTGAAACTGATGTTTTTGAGGAATGGCAAATCTTCCCTCCAAATAACTTTTCTTCCCTAGAATAAAAAAAAATAATAATTCTGAATTACACCAGAGAGTTTATTAACCAAATGAAAAAGTGGAGAGAATATCATTACCCGCATTATTCCCAAACATTAAGCATTTTATTCATATATGTGCATATGTGTGTACATAATGAAAATAATAAAAACAAAACACTAAAATACAAAATGAGCTGTTACTGGTGTTTTATGTTTTTTGAGTTCTCAATCTTCCACCGCATGATGGTATCAAAGATAGACAGATGGATAGATAGATAGATAAATGATAGATTAGATAGATGATAGATAGATAGATTCTATTAGTTATATTTCTCTAGAGAACCCTGACTAATACAGTTATTTTCGTACCAAGAAGTGAGGTGCTGCTCTAACAAATAACTAAAAATGTAAATACAGCTTTGAACTGGGTAATAAGTAAAGGCCAAAATAGTCTTAAGGTGCATGCTTTTAAAAAAGCCTATATTTTAATGAAGAACTGTGTATAGAAATATAAATACTAAAGGTGATTCTGCAAGGCCCAGAGAGAAAAGAGAAAGTCTAAAAGAATCTTCTTAGAGAATAATCATGAACAGAATGTTGTTAGAAATATGAATATTAAAGTTGCTTCTGGTAAGATCTTAGAGGTAAGGAACATGTTATTGAACAGTGGAGAAAAGTGATTCCTGTTATAAAGTGGTAATGATTTGGCTAAATTATATTCTAAAGTTTTGTGGAAGATTGAATTCACTAGCCTAAAAGTCGGCTAATTACCTGAGGATATTCTTAAGCAAAATGTTTAAGATGAGTAGACTGGGTCCTCCTGACTGCTTATAATAAAATGGAAGAAAAGAGAGATGTACTAAATAAGTAATTGTTAAGCAGAAATTTCCAGCTTATCTGTATTTCCAAAAATGAGAAAATGTACTGGAAAGAATACCAAGGGTGTGGCTAGGAAATCATTTGATAAAGAGACTATGGATGTGAATCAGCAGAAACCAGGAATATAAGATTGTACTAGCATAGATAGAATTCTACTGGCAGACACTGCTGGTTTAAAAAAAAAGGGGGAGAGAATGGGACAACAGAGTTGTCTGGCTATGAGCATGCTTTGTATTTCAAGAACTGTTTTGTCATTCAGGCCCTTAATTGCCCTATGAACCTGATTAAAGCTACATTTCCTGATTCACAGATTGTAACTAGAATGTCTTGTAGGATTAAAAAGGTGGAAGTTTAGCAACAGCTGTGTTGCACCCTTACAGTGTAGCAGTGATTTTGTTCGATCTTATCAATATGTATAGAAGCAAAATATTCCCCCTTGTTTTTAGGTAATTTAGATTCAAAATGAAATTTTGAATAACTTTCTTAGTTTCTATGAAACATTCCATTAATTAAAACATAACATTCACTAACAAGACATTCATTAAAATGTAAAACAAAATATTTGTTCCCTTGAACAAATACAAAGTATACTTTGCTCCATTATATGTACATTTAGCAGACAGTGGAAATGTAAATTTTTGCAACTTCCTTCAGTCAAGAAACAGTTTACCAAAGAAAAGGAAAAAAATCTCACCTGCTAAATGTTCTGCAGACCTTGTACCCTACACTAAAGGGGATATGATTTGCTTACTTGTGATATAGAGGCTTTCATAATGAAAGCTTTTAGTCACTTTTAGATTCTTCAGATGATGGACATTTTAGACACAGGCAGCTTAGATGATTAAGTTATAGATATAAAGAACCTGCTTGGCAAACAACTGTCTACCAGAACAAGCCTGTAGGTACAAAGTGAGTGAACATTTTGGAAGAGCTGAAAAATAATCTGTACAAGTCTAAATATCTACTGTTTCTAGTAAATAAAATCCCAAATATCCAGGCTGACATGCCTTCATTAAAAGGAGATTTAGTTTGATTGGAATTACATTGGACTGACACCAGGATTCAATGTCATGTGGCCTTGATAACAAGTACAGCTGCAAGTCTAATGAATTTTACATTGGACTTTAGTCAGTTGTACTACTATATAAAACAAGGTGGCTTAAAAACTGTAAGCTATTCAGAGAAATAGATAACAAAATAGAATGGGAAAACAAAATAGAAAGACTCTATAATGGGTTAGAAAGAACCGTGTCACTGTTGTTTTTTATTAAATATAGGGAATATCTCTTTAATTGTTCCTGTTATATTTATATTCTTCTTTAAAAGTCTCATATATTTATGCCTTAAAAATATGTAATAAATATAGACTGCAAAATTTAAATATGCAGTGAAGAGTTTTAAAATAATTAAAATAAATTTCTGTACTAGAGAATTTTGTTTCTCATTTTAGAACATTGTTATGTTTTTTCTCAAACATAGCATTTGTTTATTAAATAGACTTGTAACATGTTTACCTATTCCAAAGAAGTCACCCAGAGGTTCAGAAGGGAGAGACATTGGTTTATTAAAACTTATGGGAGGTACCGATGGCAGCCAGTCAGTGAAGAAAAATCTATGCTTTGGGACAGTACAGCAAGCAGTCTTATAATCAGGCAAGTTAATTATTTAAATAGTGTTTACAATTGCATTAATTAAGCTTTTAGTGTAGCTCTATCACCTCTATCCTATGACTCATTACTGGGAATTTGCATATCCTTCAGAGAGCAGCCCTGGTCAGAGGCTGCTCACCAAGGAAAAAGAAAGAAGCCAGATACAAGGGAAAAAGAGCCTATGCCCGGACAATACCTTTCAATACTATATACTATACCAATTGACACTGTCAACTTGTCCTATTGTTGTTTTGCTTTACAGTATATGCTTTACAGAGTATATTTAATTGGAAACACATAATTCAAATATACATCTATTTTTCACATTATTATGTGAAAATAATAATCTATTTGTATATAAAAATATATATGTTTAACTATTATGCTTTTTTGTGCCTAATGCACAGCTTGATATGGCTATGTATTGTCTCTCTAAAATGTTGGCCATCCCAGATATGCCTTCATGTAGCAGGGGACACCCTCCCCTTCCAGTTGTCCCCCATCTAATCAATGCCTGATTATGCTCAAAATAATACTCAGGAATCCCAGGATAAGATTAGAAAGAAGAAATTACAAAATATTAGTGTAAAACCCTTACAATGCAGGAGAAAGAGAACCAATTATAAAGTAAATAGGTAGAAAAGACAGCCTAAAAGATTCCAGGGTTATTAACATAACAATGACTATAGTATTATAAACTAGGAATAAACTAGGAATATTTGAGACAATCCACAGAGAACAGTTTAAATTAACTGGTAAAATCATGTACACTAAAATTTCTACTATCAAAATTGTCTAACACTGGGTACACTTGTTCAGTAAACAATGTCAATGCTGACATAGAAGGAACAGTACAAACTTCCACTGTCATATTTTTTTATGTCTTACAAACTAATAAAATCATGTTTGTTGACATTAGTAGCTATGTAATCTATCTTGAAACTTATCATTTATTCTCTTCATATTATAATTAATTATAAGATTTTGAGAACTCTAACCAGGTACGAACACGTGTCCATCATCGAGACTTCCAAAATCTCCTTTATTTTCTGTGCAGTTAGGAGGAGAAAACCCCTTCTCACAGTGGCAATTGAAAAAGTTATTGCAAATCTAAAATAATAAAAAAAGAATAATTTTAATGAAGACAGTTTCTGATGGACACCAATGAATAGTCTATACTTATTTCACAGAGTATGGTTCTAGAGAATGTATCTTAAATAGACAAATTCATCAAATTATCCCTTACAGATGATCACACTTTACAAAGTACACCTAGCTTCTGTTGACAAATCCATTTCATAAAAATAAAAAAAAAATTGTCCAACTATCCCACAGCCAGGCCCAGCAATATGCAATTAATTATTATCTAGTTGCTAGCTTTGAGGAACAGCCCTAACTCTAAATTAACTATTAAGACTAGAAGACAATTCTAATGACCTTTATTCAACAATCTCTACCTTCTCTCTGTAAAAATAAGATTATTTATGTTAGACACAACACTTCCGGTGCTTACAGCATTTCTTCCTTACAGATTTATGAAACATTTTATACATCCAGAATCATCTTAAACTTATTTTATCTTCTCTAATTAATAGTTCAACAAGTTTCTTAAGAAGACAAAGTTAAAGTTGTACATTATAGGTAGTTAAATGAAACCAATAGCATAAAAATGGCCAAAAAATTGTTCATAATTTTTAAATTCTCAAACTGCTTATTAAATTGATAAAAACATGCTGCTTAAAATAAACACTGCCATTACTTACTCCATGTGCTGCACAATGTTTAAAATTGTCACAAATATGAGCTTCACGCAGAAATCGAACATGCTTACATACCGTTCTGTCACAATACTAAAAACAAAACAAAAGGAAGTGAAAAATAGAGTCAGTTAAACAGATTGTGTGCATGAATAACACATTTTTAAAAATGTCAAGAAAATCCTAAATTCATATTACCCAAAATTTGCAGAAAAATCCATGTGTATATAGTGTAAAAAATAATTGTGACTATACGGGAATAAACATGAAGTAAACTATATACTTTCAGATTGCAAAGATGTAATCATATGCAAGGAGATAGAAATGTTACTTTCTTATCATCTAACACAAGAAGTCTCCACAGAAAGAAAAATAGCTTGAAAAACATAGTCGTTTAAATTCAAGAACTACCTTAAGAGCATTTTTTAAAAGACCCAAGCTTGAGTTCCACCTCAGATCATTATATCAAAACTGTGGAACAGTGTCTAGGCTATTATCATGAGTAGCCAGGGTAATCAACTATCAGGTGGAAGGGTGAGGTCTTAAAATCATAAGCATGAGCAGCAGAAAGATAGTTTACTGTTTCATATAACAAAATGCAGAAAAAAGAGACAAGAGGAATAAGATATAACTATATGAGGTCATAGAACAATTAGAGACTCCCAGTGGTGAAATGGAAAAAAGGCCGTCTATGAAAGAAATTTTTCAGGCCAGGTACAGTGGCTCACATCTGTAATCTCTGCATTTTGGGAGCCCAGGGCAGGAGGATTGCTTGAGGCCAGGAGTTGGAGACCAACCTGGGCAATATAGTGAGTTCTCTTCTCTACAAAAAAAAAAAAAAAGTAGAAATTAACAATATCTTGTGATATGCACCTATTTCCTTGGGAAGTCTTATTTCCTTGGGAAGCTTAGGTGAAAGGATTCCTTGAGCCCAGGAGCTCAAGGTTACAGTGATTTATGAACATGCCACTACACTCCAAAAAACTGTTTTAACTTATGAGATAAATTCATGTGACCTTTTCCAATTATCAAAAAAATTTTCACTAAAATGTTTTGAAAAGTCAAATAATTTTACATTTTGGGTGAGTTTTGTCTTTAGGTCATAATGACAACAGAGTATGCAAAAACAGGAAAGTCAGAACACTGGAATGAAGGTTTGAGCTAATGTCATGTAGAGCTCAAGTGGAAGGGAGGATTCAGATAATATTTGTATTCCATATGTTTCATAATGAGTAAGAAATGACAGATACTCTTTTTATTTATGTGCTACTATCAGAATGTTACTATGTAGAAGTAAATTGGTATTTAACAAGCATACCCAGAAACTTTTTCTCAAAAAATGTATGCTAATTTAATTTTGCTAGTATCTCTTAGACTTAAGTAAATTAAAATAACAAAATGATATCAAACATATTGTCAATTCATAGACAGTAGAAGTTTCTAATATTATTGAATAATTATAGTCTGCTATATTATTAATAATACTGTTTTCTTATTTTGATATATTACATAAATTATAAGCTTGATATGAGTTATAACAGAAAATATTCTTATAATATTAAGTTAATTACTTATTTACAATCAGAAACAAAATCAGTCTATTATAAAAAGTAAAAACCAGTATAAATTTAGCTTTTCTACTGAAATAATGAATACAGTTCAAAAAAGTTATTGCAAAAACAGTCTATATAAAGAAAATGTTTGATTACGTAAAATCTTACTCAACCAAAATTATCATGCATCTGATATCTTCAGCTTTTGTCTAGAAAGTTATCCACTAATAGTGTATGCAAAATTACTTTATTACACACTTCAGAACATTAAAATTTTATGTATAAAGATTATTTAAAAGTAATATTGTTAAAAAGAGTAGTGGAGGCTGTTAGTAATAAATATTGCTAAAATATTGTTCACAACTTATAAATAGACAAAATAGAGAACTGCATTATCTTTTCCAAGTCTTATTTGCATATTCTTTAAGAGGCTTACCTAACGATTATTTAATTATCTGAGGGAAACTACCATGTAAACACATGACAGGATAGATGGGTGGAACCAGAAGGAGAGATGCAGACACAACAAATAGACTAGCACTGGAGGTCTGTTTGAACTTGCACATCTGAGACTCTTTTCTTTCTTTTCCCCAAAGACATAAGGGCAATGGTTGGAGTGAAAGAGTTTTGGGAGGAATCAGATGGGGAATACCACCACAGCCTTGTCTCACAGACAGATGTGCTATTGCCTGTCCTGGGGAACAGGCCTGGGGCTTCCTCCTAGGAAACACCAGCAACAACCACAGGGAGCCCCAGAGGCAACAGATAGACCAGGTAAACCAAAATAAGACTGCAAAAGATCTGAAAATTAAATTACCTTTGTAATCATGGTCCACAAAAGAAGGCCAAGACCTGAACAAATTCACTTCCTACAAAAATAGTAGTTTTATATCTGTCCCAGAGTCTCCTAATGCAATAACTTCAATTCCTAGATACAAGTGAAGTCATTCCAAGAGCTAAGGAAATCACAACCCGAATAAGAAAATGCTATCAACTGATATCAAAATGTCAAAATTATATGACATGAATTATAAAGCAGCCATCATAAAAATGCTCCAATATCAATTACACATTCTCTTGAACAAATGAATAAAAACTTAGCAAAGAAACACAAGGTATTAAAAAGAACTAAATAAGAATTAAAGGATGGGAAAATACAACTTAGGTTTTAAAAAAAATTACAGACTGAGGGACTCAGTAGATTGGAAATGACAGGATAGAATCAATGAACTTGAGACAGCAAAAAAAATGTTTATCAAAAATCTTGGAAAATCACAAAGGAAAAAGAAACCATGAAAGAGTAGAAACATAAGTAAATAAAATAGATTATCTTTTTGTCATGTTTTAAAAATAATATTTAATGATTGAATAAAAAATTAAAACACCATCAATAATACTTAAAATGGAAGGTAACAAGAACTAAAATGAAAATGAGGTCTCCACATTTCACTTAATGTAACAAAATGTTAATACTACTAGACTATGAGAGAGAGAGCAAGAGTGAGAGCAAGAGAAAATGCAAAACCCACAGCAGCCACTATAAAAAATACACAAAGAGATGACAGACATAGAAACACTATGAATAGATCCAGATATAATCCTAAATAATGTTTAAATCACCCACTGGAAGGCAAAAAAAAAAAAAAGAGAGAGAGAAATAAGATTTAAAAACCCGAAGAAACAAATAATAAAATGGCAGACGTTGGTAATAACATTATCAATAATTACTTTAAATGTAAATAGTCTAAATATACCAACTGAAAGACAGTGATTGGCACAGTGTGTTAAAAGAATGACTAAACTAAACATATGAGGCTTATAGAAACTCACTTCAAATTTAACGTCACAGGAAGATTTAAATTAAAAGTACAGAAAAATACCTAGAACTATTAAGTTAACCCAGCAAGGTGCCAGGAGACAAGATTCACACACAAAAATTAATTGCATTTTTATATGCTAACAATGAATATGCAGAAATCAATAGTTAAAAACAGTATAATAAAAAAACATAAAACATATATGTGCACATTTAGTAAATCATGTGCAGGATTGGTTTTGTGAAAAATACAAAATGATTATAAAAGTAGTCAAAAGATATGAATAAATAGAGAAATATACCATAGTCATAGACTGAAAATCTCACAATAAAAATGTCAATTATCTACAAATTCTTCTAGGTTAAATGCAATTTCTATCAAAATTCCACTAAGGTTATATGTAAACAAAGAAAAGCTTATTCTAAGATTTATATGGTGAGGCACAGGCCAAACAATAGCTAAAAATGACCTTGACATAAATGAATAAAATGGGAGGAATCAACTTACCCCATATTAAAGCTTCCCATATAGCTACAGTAATCAACAGTTTGATATTGGCAGAGGGACACAAAATACACAGAACAGAATAGAATACCCTAGAAGTAGACTCATGCAAATATGAGCATGAACCCCCACCAAAAAAAACTGAATCATGTTTTCAAGGGTGGGCTCTTGCACTTGGAATTTATGGGATCAAATGGTCAACCAAAGTTTTTACCCGGAAGTTCTGAGAAGGTTGGATCGTGATTTGAAGAAGAAACATCTCGAATTATGGCAAACAGGTGGTTCTTCCACCATGACAATGCACCTGACCACATCATGTTGAGTGTTCAGTCATATTTGACCAAAAATTGCATGACCTCTGTGTCCCACCTTCCTTATTCACCCAACTTCACCCCAAGCAACAGTTTTTTTGTTGCCCCAGATTTAAAAGTTCCTCAAAGGGAAACGTTTTGCAATGTGGAAGAGGTGAAACAAAAAATGGCAGAAGCACTAAAAGGCATCAAGATTGATGAGTTCAAAAACTGGACACTGTAGCCTAGCCAAGCTGACACACAAAATTAACCACAAAAAAAGTACAATGGCTCCAGCACTATTTGCAGAAAAGGCTATTCTCCTCCATTGAATTTCTTTGGCACCTTTGTTCAAAAACATTTGATTATTAGAGGGGAACCCCCAAAACCTGGAATTTATTTATTAAAAGATTGTCTATTTATTCTTATACGTGTAAACTTTAGTCACCTTCAAAATATTCTTCATTTAATACACCTATTGAGACACTTTTTTCAGTGCTCAAAACAGTTTTTGAACTCATCCGTTTTTATGCTTTTTAGTGTTTCTGTCATTTTTTGTTTTACCTCTTCCACATTGGCAAAACAGTTCCCTTTGAGGGACTTTTAAATCCGGGGAAACAAAAAAGAAGTTGCTTGGGGTGAAGTCGAGAGAATAAGGAAGGTGGGGCACAAAGGTTACGCAATTTTTGAGAAAGGTATTTTTTAGGTGTGATTACCATTAAAATCGGTCAACTTCTAGTAAAGCAAATTATCTTCCATATTGTGGGTGAACCTCATACCATCAGTTGAAGACCTTAGGAACAAAAAACTGAGATTTTTCTAGAAGAAGAAGAGATTCTCCTTGGTAATGCAACATATAGATCCTACCTGAGTTTTCATCCTACTGCTTGGCAGAATCTACACTCAAGACTGCAACATCAACTCTTATCTCAATTTCTAGCCTACCCGCCACCTGGGCTATAAAGTACCCAGGAAAACTTAGAAAAACTATATTTGCTGTGAACCCCTACCTCACGTCTGCTGCACTGTATTTTATATAAATTCTTAGCTCACATTTAAAATGATATACAAATTCCTACCTCACATTTACTGAATTTCTAACTTTACCTCAAATCCTGTGAGACTGGGCATGTAATAGATGCCTGGTAGTGACTGTAGTTGTAAAACTATAATTTAATCAGTGTTTATATTTAACCCTGTTAAGCTTCAACTCTAGCGAAGAATGTAAATGCTGAGCAAGTAACAAGCCTCCTCCCAAACATTCCTTTACCTAGATTACTGTAGACCCTGTGGCGCCAGCCACCCTCCTGGCAGACAGGCTTTGTGTTATCTCAAACTTGCTTGCCTGCATTTCGCTCCGTAGCAGTTACCTGTCCATCACAGGTAACAAAGCCGGGAGCCCGCGCGAATTAGACTTGAATTAACCAATCAAAATCTCTGTAACTACGTCACACAGTTTTTATCCAACCCTATACGCACAAGTCTGTAAAACCACCCCACCCCCTCA
>CAUYQG010173639.1:0-18297 GCA_963574415.1 Tarsius wallacei
CACACACAGAAGATTAAAGCAACTAAAGAAGCAACTAAAGCAATTAAAGAAGATTAAATACACAAACATCAACTCCAAATGGATCAAAGACCTAAATGTAAAACCTCAAACCATAAGAACCTCAGAAAATGCAGAGGACACCCTTATGGAAATTGGAAATGGCAACCAATTCCTGTTCAAAACCCCGTGCCCATGCCATAAGAGAGAAGATAGACAAGTGGGACCTCATCAAACTGACAAACTTCTGCAAAGCCAAAGAAACCATCAAGAGAGCATGGAGACAGCCCACAGAATGGGAAAAAAATTTGCCAACCGTGTGTCTGACAAAGGTCTAACATCTAGGATCTACAAGGAACTCAGATGAGCTGAAAAGAAAAAAACAAATAGCTCCATTACACAGTGGGTAAAAGATATGAATAGACAGTTCTCAAAAGAAGTCATACAAGAAGCCAACAGAAATATGAAAAAATGCTCAGCCTCACTAGTCATCAAAGAAATGCAAATTAAAACTACACTGAGATATCACCTAACTCCAGTCAGGATGGCCGTCAATAACTCAAAAACAACAGATGCTGGAGAGAATGTGATGAAAAGTGAACACTTCCACACTGTTTGTGGTAGTGTAAACTAGTACATCCTCTGTGGAAAACAGTGTGGCGATTTGTAAAAGAACTAAAAGTTGATGTTGTATACAACCCCGCAATCGCCTTACCGAGAATATACCCAGAGGAACTCAAATCACTATATAAAAAAGACTTGCACATGCATGTTTATCACAACGTTGTTCACAGTAGCAAGAACATGGAACCAACCATGCCGCCAATCAAAAGAGGACTGGATTAAAAAAATACGTGGTACATATACATTGTGGAATTTTACGCAACCATAAAGAATAACAAAATCATGAATTTCACAGCAACCTAGATGGACTTGGAGTCTATAATACTGAGTGATCTTTCACAGAAACAAAGAACTGAGTAGCACATGTTCTCACTCATAAGCAGACCTTGAACAGTTATCTTAATGGTAGTGGCGGGAAACTGTCAGAAGGGGAATGGGGAAGCCGGATTGGCAATAAAGGGTGTCTGCCTGGGGAATGGGGAGCACACTTCACCAACAAGGGTACCTGCATAATGAACATTTGTATAATTAACTCTGAATTTACCCCACATTGTTAAAATAAAAAAATTAAATTTAAAAAAATTAAATAAATAAAATAAAACAAAGAGATTTAGAAAGTTTGACAGAGATTGTGAAAGAGATTAAGTAGAATAAATTATGCTAATTTTAAGCTTCTATTGTCTTGGTTCATTGTTGTTTAACTTATAGTTGTCCCTATTGAATGTGGGGCCCCCTAGAGACTTCCATTGTGGAAATAATATCTTAGCTTCATTCTGGCAAAACTTGCTCCCCAAAATAAGAGAATTGCATTTGTTCAAAGAAGTTATTTTACAACAACATACCTAACATCTTATTTTGCATATGTGAAGATTCAAGTGTCTCTTACAGTTAGTCATTTTATTGTATTATAATAGTTGGTTGAATGGATGTAATGAATTAAAATTAAGTATTAGAAACGTGAATAAGTTTATTCTTCAAGAGAAAAACATGACTGTACTTCTAGACCACACAAAAGAAGTAAAAAATGAGTGGATGTGATACTTTTCCCTCTACATTTTCTACTGAATGAATTTTTACTTTGCTAGTTAACACAAATTACATTGCATTATGCTTGTTAAATATTTCAGTAAAAAGTAGAACTCTAGTATAAAATGACTGCTCTATACTGAGAATGGAATTTTTACAGGGCTTTTATGGGGTGTGACCTGATTCCATTATTAATGATGCACTTTGTTTTCTTTAATCCATTGATCTTGCAGAGGCATTGTTAACATTAACTAATTAATCCTCGTCATCTCCGTGAGAAAGGTAAGATTTATATAAAGGCTCACTTTGCTGTGATAAAACTTGAGGCGAAAACTGTTTGACAATACTTGATGTGTGTGTGGCTCCAAGTGACAGGGAAAGCAGACTTTAAAAGAAAACAACTGATTCAACTTTCTTGGCAGAGGTTTCTCCATCTCACAAGCAACCTGATCACTTTCTTCATATACTCTTATTGGATCAAATCTACTCCCATCTGCTTGGAAGGCACAGTGCCCAACCAAGCATTGGTGAGATCCTTGATACTGATCTTGTGAGATGAGTGCTTTCTAAGCAGTCTGTAACCTCCTGCCACATTGCATCTGTTTTGCCAGATGTCTCACCTCTGGTTCCATTGGTATGCCAGTCCTCTTGTTGCTGCATGTCTATTTACAGCACATCTGCTGCAGTGTAAATGCGAAGCAACAAAGTAAATGATAGAGGTGTGTGTGTGCGTGTGTGTGTGTGTGTGTGTGTGTGCTGGGACGGACAACTGAGCACAAGATTCATGATGCACTGACATCGCATTGCCCCTGTAGGCTTTCTCATGGTGGTTGCTGCAGACTACAGCTGGGGAATATTAAGGCACCTGCCTTTAGCCATCAGAATAATTATCTCAAAGTATGCAGCTTCCAGAATCAAACGGTGAGTGTCTTCAGCCTGAGAAATCTGGATCACAAAGTTAAAAGTGCCACAACATCTCTCCCAAATTCAAGCAGTAATAAGGCATATTGGAGCTCTCCCTAATAATTCCTTCATGTCATCATCCATTCATTTATTTAACACATATCTGTGGAATACTACCAACATATGCAGTCCTGTAGTAGATGAATAAACAGCTACAGAGGAATGATACTTGGCCTCCACCTGAGGAACTGTTATAAACATATAAAAGTACTGAGAAGAATACTAGGCAGTCAGTGGTAGATACCCAAGGGAGAGTTTTCCTTGGGCTCCAGGGCAAAGAAAAAGATGCCTTAATGGTGAACGTCAGGTTCCATTATACTTGTCTTAGAAAAAAACAGAGAAAATATTTGGACACAAAGGAACAGCTCTGGAGATACCATGAAAAAAGACGTGGGTCTGTGATACATTGTCTTCATGTATAAATAGTGAAATACATATATATATATATCCTTGCCCTGTTCTACTCTTATCTACATCTTAGGATCAGTTAGGTAAAATTTAAGAACTCTTATCAGAATGGTGTACCCCAAGGTACTCCAAGAGTATTTAGCTAACAAATTAACCGAATTAAAAGTTGAAAAAATCAAATGTGGTTATTTAACACTTTATATGTCATTGTCAAAATCTACACCAGAGAGGGTTTTTAATTTTGTTTTGTTTTGTTTAATTAGCCTGATGATATAAAATAGAATTTGGTTAGAAAAACTGCATGGGGCTCTACCAGTCCTTAAGAAGTTGACGAACAGCAAATTTTGCAGTTCAATAACATCAGGACAACATACGAATTTCAGAGCATTCTTGGACTCACATTTTTCTACAACCATCTCACTTGGCTCAATACAATATTAATTGATTCTATCATCAGAGGTCATTGTATTTGCCTTGGACAGAACTTTTTATGCAAGGTGACTGTCAAAGCAGCTTAAAGAGGAGAGTGGGAACTTCCTGACAAACAGAAAAAGTAATAATTTTGTGCCAGTTTACGAATGCATGCTTGTACATTCAGATTTTATTCTTCCTTTTGCTTTGATTATAATAAACAAACTGACATAAAACTTATACCCCTCCCAATCTCACCCCTAATACTACAGTTTAACCACAATTACTGAAAAAAAAAATAGGTATTGATAACAGCAAACCGGTTTCAATTTCTGTAGTATGAAGAATGTAGTGGTTGAGTTCACAGTTAACAGTCAGAGGGTGGATACATGAAAAATAAAACAAAATTCCGTAGCTCACTGAAAATCAGTTTACAATGATTGACACAGGATAATTAAACTACTGTGATTGAACGGGCAGAGCTTGTTTTTCATCCCTCTGATTTCCCCCATTTCAGCATGTGTATAAACCTGACATAAACTTTTTAAACCATTCGGAGTCCTAAATTCACTCTTTTCTTAAAGACAGATTACTTTTTAGCAGTCATGACTGACATCCTATTATTTAAAATAGCAACTAACATATTTTTGAAATAATCATAGTGTCCTCTTTCTTTTGATTCCTACCAACAGATGGTGTTTTTTGTTTTTTGTTTTTTGTTTTTTTGAGTTGGAGTCTCACTCTGTCACCCAGACTGGAGTGCAGTGGCCACTCCCGGCCACCGCAGCCTCGACCTGCTGGGCTCTGGCGATCCTTCCACCTCAGCCTTCCAAGTACCTGGAAATATAGGCGAGCGCTACCACGCCCGGCTGATTTTTTTTTTTTTTTAATTGTAGAAATGAGGTCTCACCAAGTTGCCCAGGCGGGTCTCGAACCCGCGGGCTCAGGCAATCCACTCACCTCAGCCTCCCAAGGCGCGGGATTACAGGCTGAGCCACCGAGCCCGGCCAGATGGTGTTTTAATAGATTCAACATAAACCAGAGTTTTCCATGCAGCTCTTCCATTTTAACTTTAGTAAACTTTTACTCTTAGAGACTAAAAAATTGAATTTAAAAAAAACATTCTCTTAGCTTTATTTATAAGGCTTGATAAACTCTGACTTTGGACATAGCTATTCCAGCTCATCAACTCTTGTGTAACAAATAATCATGTTTTGTTTGTCAGCTTTACTATTTCCATTCTCTCATTCTATAGGGGTATTTTTAAACTCTAAGGGAATGGTACAAAGTCTGACTTCAACTGAAATGCTTCAACCCATCAACTCTTTCAGTAATTATTTTACTTTCTTAGAGAGTTCTGTGGGAATTCATTGGTAATTTCATTTGTGGGTGGGATATTTAAATGAATAATTGCATGAGAAATTAATTTTCAGTAATATAAATCTGTTCCTTTTTTTTAATGTGCCTTCCACTTATCTTTTTAAAATGTGACTCTTTTTCTAATACCAAATCATATACACATGGCAAGACATTGTGACTGATGTCAAACTGATAAGTTTGATAACAGGCCTATTGAAAAATGTTGAATTGATTTCAATCAAGGAGCAGCCATGAAAAATTGTGTGTGTTTGTGGCATGGGAGGGGGGAATTCAATCTTAGAACATATCACTTAAGAAAATTTCCAAGTCTCAGAGCAGAAACTGATTTAACCTTTGTTGATTCCATTATTGAAAGGTTAATCTTGGAACAGTGGCTAATGTATATGATAAATGTCTTTTTAAATGTGACAGTTTTGACAGCTATTTTGGTCTACATTGAAATGGCAGAGGGAAGAAATATTAACAGATCACATTCTTAAGTTCCAGAAATTATCAGAAAAAGTAACAGGAGAAGGTGAAAGAAACACAGGATTTGCATTAAGACAACCATCCCACCATCATGGAGCCTTAGTCTTTTCATACGTAAAAATAGTTACAACACCCACCTCATTAGGCAGACATGAGACAAAAATCAGATAAAATGTACTGGGGACCCTGTAGACTTGCACACTCAGCATCTAGTCTTAACATTTTTCTTAGCAATCCTTCTATTCCACAGAGCTGGAAAATCTAAAATCTTTATTTCTGAGACTTCTTTGGGTTAAACCTCCAGATATGACCTAAATTCTGCCACATGAGTGCACTAGCAGGTTTGAAAGAAAAGAAAAGAAAGAAAGAAAGAAAGAAAGAAATGGGCATCATCAGCTACAAGAGGGAAATGTTTCTATTTGCAAGGATAAGGGGCATAGGCACTCTTTTCTTCTAGCATCTGTGGTAAAAGTTCTAATCATCAGGCCAAAGCAGAACCGGCTCCAACCAATAGCCTGGGAGACCACTGGGTTTTCCCTAAGACTCTTTTTCTCCTAGTTGTTCTTCCTATCTGTGTAGCATTCTCACATAAACCCCTAATCTTCCTAGAAATTGTTATAAGCTACTTAATACCATCTAACAAATCTCTTCCTGTTTAAACTTATGGAAATTAATCATGAGAATTGCAAATATGATCCCTAACTGAGACAATACATGAAGAGTATGTTGAAAATGATAGACACATTAGCTATTTTTCAAAGAAAGAATCATATTGTAAATGTATTTATTTATTTCAAAATATAATAGCTTTCTTTTAGGATACAAATCCTCAGAATCAGATTGTTGGGCACATAACTCTTTAATATCCCTCGGCACAGGTATTTTAAGGAAAATATCTTTGTTTTCTGAGTTGAGACTTACTAGATATACCTGAAAGTAAAATTATAATGTATACTGACTCTCTTTTTAGTTTTTTTTTTGTAAACTCCCTCTATCCCTCTGTACCTGGCCCAATTCACACTGGAAGGAAAAGTTTGATGTTTAGAGTCAAAATAAATATGCGCATACATGATATGTAAAAACATCCATAAATAAGAATAGAATAGTTAAATAATACTGGTGTTGAGGCTTAGAAAGTGGTTTCCTTGGCCAGGCATTGTGGCTCACACTTATAATCCCAGTACTTTGGGTGGCTGAGGTAAGAGGAATGCCTGAGCCCAGGAGTCTGAGACCAGCCTTACAACTTGGCTAGACCTCATCTCTACAATAAATCCAAAATTAGTTGGGCATGCCTGTAGTTCCAGCTACTTGGAAGGTTGAGGCAGAAGGATAGCCTGAGACCAGCAAAGCAAGGCTGCAGTGGCTGTGAGCATGCCACTGCACTCCAGCCTGGGTGACAGAGTGAAACTCCAACTCAAAAACTAAAAAAAAAAAATTTCTCAAAGGAAGGTGCTTTGGCATGCCATGTTCTGTGGACTAAAGGAGAATAGAAGGACTTAAAAGCAGTCTTAGAACTGAGATTGCTCTGACCTTCTGCTACTCTCCTGTCTCTTATTCCTCCTTTTTTTTCCTAAAGCACCAGGAGGGGTTTTCTCTGAAGTTCTCTTATCAGTTTAAAGAAAGAACCTCTGGAAAGAATACAATTGTCATAAGTCCCCTCCCTGGTAATCTCATCAAAAGATTAACTCATAAGAGAAAAGACAAATTGGGTGGCTCGGGTGGGAGGATCACTTGAGAATAGGAGTTGGAGATCAGTCTGGGCAACACTACAAGACCTTATCTGGAAGGAAAGATAGAAAAGAGGGTAAGAGAAAAAGAAAGAAAGATAGAAAGAAAGAAAGAGGGAAGGAGGGAAGGAAGGAATGAAAGAAGGAAGAGGAAGAAAGAAAGAAAAAAAGAAAATAATAGAAAAGATATGGATGTGGTGGCATACAACCCATAGTCCCAGCTACCTGGGAGAATGAGGTAGGAGAATGACTTGAACCCGAGAGTTTGAGGCTGCAGTAAGCTATAATCATACCAATGCACTCTCAGCCTGGGTGACAAAGTGAGATCCAGTCTCTTAAAAAAAAAAAAAAAAGAAGAAACTAGAAGTCTATATCAGACCCAAATCAGTCTTTGTTTCAGACTATCATCTATTCTGAGGGCTGCTCTGAGACAAACTTTATTACCTTGGAGATGTTTTATCTGCATAGCAAGACAACCTTTGTTCACCATGCATTTTCTCCCCTCACCCTCTCATCACTCGTGTAGCTACCCCACCCTTCAGAAGTCCCAGGCCTCTATTCTATTCTGTAGCTCAAGGTGTTACATAAATTACAATCATCTTACCCTTTCTTGAATCTCGTGTATACACAAAATGAATATCACATGAGTGTGAATGCAATTAATTCTTTTTCTCCTGTAAATCTGTTTACCTGTTTATGTCGTAGACTCAATTATTGAACCCTCAGAGTGGAGAATTTTCCATTCCTTGCCATTAAAATTCATATATTAATTATAAGAAGTTGATTATTCAAGACTATTGGTTGTAAGACATAGACTCAAATCAAAAAGAGAAAAAAGTAATTTTTTTGTAATTGGGAAATATCTGGCTTCTGGCACAACTACAACTAAGCTGTAAGTTCCACAATTAAGTGTAGAACTTACGGCTGATCTTCATCCCTCTTTTTTTGTCTCCATTCCAACTACTTGTGGAAAGGATTACTTCTGCCAGTATTGTATTCATATATTCACAGATGCATAATTGAAAAGGTGTAGTGCTCAAAACAAAACTACTTGGGAAAAGACTGATTACTAACTTGAAACCCATAGTCAACCCTGGACCAGTCACTATGGTCTGGTTGTGGTCTTCACTATGGCAGGGATGTTTCCCAAAAGCACTGGGGAAATTGAGAACTGTGATTGGCAGTCACAGAAGCCACATGATTGAAATAGGGGAGAAGAAATTCCCCAAAGAAAGCTTAGGTGCTATACAGAAGAAAAACAAAAGTCCACTACTAAGTATTCCTTAATTTTATAAAACAAAAGGCATTACCAGTGCACATTCCTATAAGCTGTGAAGTACATCTATAGGAATTCTTTATTATTGAGGATGTACATTCTGTCTTCTTTACCTATCCTGTCATGTGAATCTTTTTCTTCCAAACAAGATAATCAAGATATTATCATATACACTCATATCAAAAATACTTTTTAAGGGAAAACTCAACAAAAGAACATCGCACACTCTTAAACTGTCTCCTAGAACCTCTCAAAATACAGAGCAATATGATCTGGGAACAGCTTCAGTTTTCAAATATTGTATGGCCTTTTACAATTTGAAATGATTATCTCATCTTATGTAATCTTTTAATAACTCTGTCAGGTAGGTGATGATGACAGTGGGATGATTTTTTTTCTCACTTTATTATCTTAATTATTGTGATTTCTACCTATTTTACAGATAAAGTTAGGTGAAATAGAAAAAAGTTAAGTTCACAGAACCATTAATAGGAAAAAAAACAAAGGATTTTTTTCTAGGTAAAGAGATACCTAAATAATTTGTTTTTCCATTCTACTTAAAATAAAACACTCAGGGAGGTCAGCTGTGAAAGTGAAAGATAAGTTGATTGGGTCATTCTAAAGAGTTCTGAAATACTTTGAGAATTTCAGATATGTGGCATGATTCTTTGGGCTACTCAATTTAAAAAGGATTACTTTGAACAACACAAAGTGTACCTGGTTCTCTATTGGGAGAGTGAGGGTAAGCTGGCGGCCCAAACTTCACCTGTGCCCAGCCTAATTGTGAGTTAATCCTCACCTGTACCCCACATCTCTAAAATAAAATTTACAAAAAATAAAAATAAAAATAATTATATTGAACAGAAAAACTCAGGGAGCCTGCACAACTACCATTACATGATACAGTATTGAAATGTTTAGATTTCTCCTGGCCCACAGGAAAGGGAGCTTCAATATTCTCTCCTCCTGGGCTTTTCAGATGCCGACAATTATAGGAATCATCTCTCAAACACATCACCTGGCATGTGAATTTCATGTAATCCAGATCACTTCACTGATGCTCCCACCCTAGCCAGAAGCAGAACCTGCCACATTATCTTAATGAGAAAGACTTAGCTTGTCCTTAGGGCCCTAGAGATATAGAGATGCTCCTTGAGTTCTACTAGGGTTACTTTCAATAAACTCATCATAAGTTGAAAGTATCAAGTTGAAAATGCACTTAACACACTGAACCTATTGAACATCGTGGCTTAGCCTAGTTTACCTTAAATGTGCTCATAACACAGACTACGGTTGGGCAAAATCATCTGGTTACATAGCCCACTGAAGAGTATCAATCACTTACCCTTGTGATGGCTTGGCTGACTGGAAACCTGGGCTCGCTGCGCTGCCAAAACATTAGAATAGTACCACATATCTCCAGTTTGGAAAAAGATCAACATTCAATGTATGCTTTCCACTTAAAGTATATCATTTTTGCACCATCATAAAATCAAAATCATAAATCAAACCATTGTAAGTTGGGGACTATCTATACTTCAGCCTAATGCATAGATTTTTCTCAGAAGTGTGTTTTTAGTCCCTACAGTGTACCAAACTTGCAAAGTAAGTTGTTTTGCATATTTTTTAAATGTCTAATAGCTTCTCCCCAGATAGCCATTTCTCTCTCCAGCAATAGATAAGTGATTTTTGATTCTTTAGAAACCTCTGTGTTATAAGAAATGTTTATGACTTAAAAGAGATAAAAATCTTGCATTTGTGTTGTGCAAAACAATTTCAAACTGTCACACTGCTGGGTTATCACAGCAACTCTGTAAGATGTGCAGGGCAAATATGTGTATCCTTCCAAAATAAGCTCAAACTTCAAGGGGTAAATAACTTATCAAAGTTCCCCAATTATTTAATGCAATTTAGGAGAAGAAGTCAAACCTCCCACATTCTAGACCTACACTTTCTCTATAAAGTCAGTGGCTTCAAAATGTATTTTTAAAAATAATTATTTTTTTCAAATAAAATCTGACATTGATGCTCATTATAAAAAACAGATAATAGGAATGTTACCAAGGATTCAGCCTCATGATGACATCTCTTGAAGGTCTTTGCAAAAGGCCTACCATGAAACATCACTTGAGAACTACAGAACCAGCCCGTGTTATAGCCAGATTGGGAAGAAGGAGTCGCCAACATGCAGAGAGTCAAATTTGAGTCCTTTATTAGCCAGTGGTAAAGAACTGGCTAGTGCCACAAAGAACTCTGGACCCCAAACAGAGTAAAGGCAAAAACCATGAAAGCTGTACAATTATGATTACATTTCTTGGCAGAACATTTGCAATTGGGCTTGTGCAGGGGTACAATTAGATTAGATATGGAACTTGTGATAAGGGAGTTTCCAGGCACTGAGGGGAACAAGAATGTGGGCTTCTGATTATGGGAAAGTTACATGATTACAGGAAGGTTCACGCAGGGGTCATCTCTGGGTGTAAACAGCTAAAATGGAGAATTTGTTACAAAATGATGTTACTTATGTCAAACAAGTTATTACAGGTTATTATAGGTTTTTAAAGCTATTTTATTCCCTCCCTTTTATTTGTTCATGAGTCAATGCTTTGACTCATCAGTCATAGGTATACTATTGTAGTGGGGTCTTATATACATGAGTTTTACAGAACTGATCTGTTGTTTGATGCAATGAATGAACCGATTTATTATGCAGGGCCCTATGAGCAAACCAAGGAGGAGAAGTATGAGGGGTCCAACTAGACCAGTAACAAGAGTTGTTAGTCATGGGCTCCAATCGAACAAGGATTGGAACCAGGATTTATTATTTTCCCTTTTTGTCATTTGTCCAAATTTTCTTGGTCCCTCTGGAGGGTGTCTTTAATTACCCCTGATTAGTTGACATAAAAGCAAAAAGCTTCTTCGAGGGCTACACAGAGTTATCCTTGGGATAGGAAAAGTAAGTTTAGGCCTCTACAATTTTGGAGGACAACTTCTGCTAGGGATTCTACCTGGTCATGAAGTTGGTTCATGGCAAATTGTAGGTTTCCTAGGTCAGCGTCAATATCGTGTACAAGGTTAGATAGATCTTGTTTTCCATGGACCAGAGCAACGGTGCTGATTGCAGCTGTTCCAGCTGTACTTATCCCGACTACGGCAGGCACTAACAAGGGTACAGCATGTTTTTAATGAGCAAATGGAAGACCACGGGATTGAGTAGAAGGACTCCTTTGGGACCACTATGAACATAAACCTGATGTAGCACATGAACAGTTAATGTATAAGGTAGACTGATAGATTAAACTTTTGGTAGTTGCACATTTCATAAGACCGGCAGAACTAACTAACCAAGTGTTGGCAGGGGTTACATAGGCCATAGATTTGTCCTTGGTTACAGTTAGAGATAAGTTACAATTATCAGAGAACAGAGGAGTTGCTAGATTGAAACCTGGAGTTATAAGGCAGGAGGCTCTACCAGTTACATTTCCTAGAGTAATGTGAACCATTTCTGGAGAGCAGTTAGTTCTCCAGATGATAGGAGTTTCAACTCCTAAGCCCACATAGTAAGGGGGTTTTTGGCTTTAAGCAAAGACAGCAATCTGAGACCAACTGGGGCATAGTGGCGTTAAGCAGATGATGCATATTATTTAACACAGGAAAAAGTTTAGGGGGTTGGCAGACCAGGTTTGGAAGCAGTCGTGGTGAACTTGGGAGCTGTTGTGGTGAACCTGGGGCAGTGACTTGGTTGGCAGAAGGCAGAGGCTGAGGTTGAGGCTGGTGGTAACCAAACAAGGGATTCTTCAGCTCTGCCAATGGCCCTATGGGTTTAGTCGTGATTTTGTGAGTGATAGTTCGCCATTGAATGGTGAATGGAGCACCATAGTCATAGTCATTTACATATAGCCGTGATCCTCAGGTGTTGCCAGTAGTCCAGGAGTAGTGAGGGTGATGGTTAACTTTTATGTATACCAGTGAGGGGGTCTAAGCTAGTACTCTGCCAAAGGGTGATTTGGGATATGTCATTAGGTCCCCATTGTAAGTTGCAATGGTGACACATTTCCAACATGGGCAAAAAAAAATGGTCAGCCTGATAACACTGTCGGTCTGTAGGACTGTTAGGGCAAAAATAAAAGTCTACATTTTGTAGAGGTAATAGAGTTTTTCAATTTTATCTTCAATAATATGAGGGATGAGTAAGTTCTTGTATTGGTTAGGTCTGCCATATCCATCTTGAATTGGACCGAATCAGCAGGGCTAGTCCAATTTTGGATACCTAATAGTTTGCCTGATGTAAAAGAGGTCAGGGAAAATGATTACAGGGAGTGTCTGAAGGATTCTCCAGTCAGAATAAACCAAGTTAAACTTATTGTAAGCATAGTAGGGCAGTAACACATCTTATGCATGAGAGATAGGACAGTATTAACAGAGACTTTTCACCACATTTTCATTCTGTGGGGGCTACAAAGATTAGGCCTTTGCCTAGAACTAGGGCAACTTGGATGAATGAGGCAAGGGTTAGGGATGATAACAATACATTCAAGAAGGTATTATTCAACAAAACAATCTATTCCAGGCAGTCATATTCTCGTGTTTCAGCTGTGTGTTGGTTGGTCAGCCTGTGGTGTGGTTGAAGCAGGATGGTGGGCTTGGATGGTGATTTTGAGAGCAGTTTCAGAGTCCCTGGCTGTTGTCCAGTCAGCTGAACAGGATGGTGTAGCAATGTTGCTTTCCTTGGCTCTTTTGACTCATGAGTGATGACTCCAAGCAAGTATTCTGTCAACCTTGAGTGCCACTGGTGTGATGATGACGATGAAAGTTTCCTTCCAGGCAGGGGTCAGTCCTTCTTTCTGGAACTTTTTTTTACAAAGACCAAGTCCCCAGGCTGAAACAGATGACAAGGCATGGAAGACGGAGTCAGCAAGACAGCAGGGACATCAGAGTGCACAGTAGCCTAGACCTGTTGGGTAGACTGGAGATACTTTAACAGAGGTTGATTAGTAACTTTTTTAAAAATGGGATCCCATAACCAGGGTAACAGTGGAGGGGGGTTCTCCCAAACATGATTTCATATGGGGTAAACCCAGCCTTGTATGGGGTGCATCGGGCCCAGAGAAGGGACAAAAGCAAAAGGCTTACCCATTTTTCACTGGTTTCCATTATTAATTTAGTTAAAGTGGTTTTTAGAGTTCAGTTCATATGTTCTATCTGTTCGGAGCTCTGTGGTTGGTAAGCATGATGTAATTTCCAGTCAATGTTTAGTGCTTTACTAACCAGTTGAACTATGGATGAGGTAAAGGCAAGACCATTATCAAATAGAGAGAGGGAGCCCAAACCTAGGAATAATTTCATTTAATAAAAACTCGTTAAATGTGAAAGCAGTTTTATTTCTTGTGGCAAAACCTTCTAACCCATCCAGAAAAAGTATCTACAAGTACTAACAGACAGGTGTAACCCACATGAGAGGATTTTACCTCAGTAAAGTCTAGTTCCCATTTTTCTTCAGGGCTTAACCCTTGGGCCCTGTTTTGCATTGATGGGCACAGGCAGAGCACATTTTAGCTGCCATGGCAGCTAGGCTTTTTAGGTCGTTGATACAATAATAACGATTTTATAACTCCGTCAGTTTAGAACCTCCCAAGTGGGTGATTGAATGTAGTTGTTTTACCAAAGTATTTCCAAAGGCTGCAGGCAAAACAATTTCAGAGTCTTTAACCCACCATCCTGTAGGTTGTTTGTAAGCCCCTGCCAGGTCTGCTTGTTGCTCTTCTTCCTGAGTGTAGGTGGGCTGTTTTGGGAGAGAAGGAACTGGAAAAGTTTTAGTTAGCAGAATAGTTAGGGGCTAGACTGGAAGTTCTACTGCCTCTTAAGCTGCTCAGTCCATGGGTTGCTTCTGGAGCATCTGATTTTTGGTGTCCCCTGCAATGGCTGACAGCTACATCCTTGGGGAGCCATATAGCTCCTAGGAGGGCAAAATTTCTTCTTTGTTTTTTATACTTGCTCACCATGGTAAGAAGTCCTTTTTTCTTGTAGATGATGGCATGGGCATGGAGAAAAGTGAAAGCATACCTGCTGTCAGTATAAATATTTACCTGTTTCCTGGTTCTCCAGCGTAGGGCCTGGGTCAAAGCAATTAACTCAGCCTTTTGAACTGATGTGCCATTGGGCAAAGACTGTGACCAGATTACATTATGAGCCTTGCAAACTTCCTCTATTACCAGACTGTTGCCATCTGTGAATGGGTCAGCATCAGCCTGGCTTAAAGGAGTTTCCCGAAGATCAGGTTGATTGGCTTGAGAGATGTCCAATAAATCCTCACAGTTATGAACTGCTGTTTGGATTGTCATCAGGCAGTAGGTTTGCTGGGTTGAGGCTTTGAGTGGAAGAGAAAGTTGAGGCTGTTTAAGTAGGAGGCTCTGATATTTGGTGATACGAGTGTTTGACACTCAGTGGCCAGAGGTTCCCCAGAGCAAAGTCCCAACAGTGTGGGGAACTGTTAGAGCCAGATTTTGGTCAAAAGTCAGTTTATCTGCTTCCTTAACCAGTACAGCTGTAGTGGTGATGACCCAAAGACAGGATGGCCATCCATAAGCCTCTGGATCTAATCTTTTAGACAAATAAGCTACTGGTTGCCTCCAGGGCCCTAGGGTCTGGATAAGGATCCCCTTTGCGATTCCCCATTGTTCATGAATAAACAGGTGGAAAGGCTTGGTAACATCAGGGAGGGCTAAGGCTGGGGCCTGGGTAAGAGCTGTTTTTAACTACTAGAACACTTGTTCCTCAATAGCAGTCCATTTTAGGGACTGATCTCCTGCTGTGACTGAGACTTGGCAATTTCAGCAAATCCCGGGATTCACAACTGGCAGTACTCTGCTGCCCCCAGGAATTCTCGTACCTGTTTTTTTGAGGTTGGCATGGGGATTCAGAGGATGGCTTCTTTCTGGGCCATGGTTGGGGTTTGCTTACTCTTTTTTAGCTGGTATCCCAGATAGGAAACTTCGGTCAAGCAGAACTGTGACTTTTTAGCTGATATATAATAGCCCAAGTCTTGAAGGAGCTGTCTTAGTACCTTTTAAACAAGCATCTAAGTCTGCCTCCATGAATAGGAGATTATCTACATACTGGAGTAAAGTACATTCAGGGTGCAAGGCATGGAACCCTGATAAGTCCTGTTGCAAGGTCTCCCTGAAAAGAGATGGGAGTTTTTGAACCCTTGTGACAGCTGGATCCAAGTCAGCTGGTGTCCCCTGAGTCAGAATCTGTCCAATCAAAAGCAAAGATGGGTTGACAGGGGACAAGGAATAGAGAAGAAGGCATTTTAAAAATTCTGCACAGTGTACACCCGATGTTGAGTGGGAAGCAGACTGAGTAATGTGTAAGGGTTGGGAACAGTAGAATGAGTCATCTCAACCCACTTATTGACCTCTGTTAAGTTCTGAACTGGTAGATAGAAGTTCCCGGTTTTTGTACTGGCAAGAAAGGAGTGTTCCATGCCAACTTGCATGGTGTTAAAATATTAGCTACTAAAAGTTTTCAATGTGTGGAACAATTTCTTTTCAAGCCTGTAAACTCATAACATATTGATGAATGTGAACAGGGGTGGCTGATGCCAACAGACTAACCATGACCAGAGGGTGATGCTTCACCAGTCCTGGTGGGTTGGTCCCCATCCAGGGGTAAACTCCTGCTGTAACTGTAGAAGTAAACTTGATGAGACATTTTCAGTGGGAGAATCAGCAGAAGTTTGGAGGTATTCTTCAGAAAGCAGAACAGTTAAAAGCATTTGATAGATAGTGGGAACAAACATTTTAGTTTTGTCAGATGAAACAATGGTATTTCTTATCTTTCAAAGCAAATTCTGGTCCATGAGAGGGAACAGGCAGTTCGGAGCTATGAGGAATGAGTGGGTGACCCATTTTTGTCGTAAATCAGCAGTTTGATTAGAAGTAAATTTGCAGTTGGTAATTGCCCCTGTTGTCCTCTGAACTGAGATTTATTTGCTTGACATAGGTCCCAATGGTGACTTTAGGACTGACAGTTCTGCCCTGGTGTCCACTAAAAGTTGGACCAGGTGCCCCCCAATAGCAGTGGTTACCATAGGCTCGTGGGAGCTTAAGGAAAAAGAGCCCTGGCCCCTTCATTCAGAGTCATTCTCAGTCCCACCTGCAGCAGGCAACACCAGGACTGGCCTGGGATTCTGTTTTGGGGTAATGAGGACAGTCCTTTTTTCAGTGACCCTATTCTTTGCAATATGCACATTGATTCTTAGCTAATGGAGAGTGTTCAGTCCCCTTTTGCCCTTTTTTAGTTTCCCCTTTTCTCTGGTGTGGTGGTCTCAAGTTAGGTCAGGAGGCTTGAAGGGCAGTTACCAATATTTTTGCCTGACATCTTATCTGCCTCTTGTGTTGCCTATTTCTGTTCCTCAGCATCACAGTTATTAAAAACCCTTTGGGCTACTTCAAGTAGTTGAGAAATATCCGTTCCTGCCAATCCCTCAAGCTTTTTCAACTTTTTTCAGATGTCTGGAGTTGCTTGAGACACAAATGCCCAATAGATAGCTTGAGCATTCTCAGGGGCTGAGGGATTGAACAGGGTATAGGTACAAAACGTCTGAAGGCATTCAAGAAATGCCCCCAGAGATTCCTCGGGACCCTGGAGAATCTCTGTAGATTCTCCTCAAACCAGCTAATAGAATCTGGTGATAGATATCTAATGCCCTGGACCCTGCCATAGTGTTAGGCTTCCAATTTGGACAAGAAGAGGGAAATACCTCATTTAACATGCCCTGACTTGCTTCCTGCATATCTGCAAATGAGGCTAGAATAGACATTTTATCCTCAGCTCTGTTGCGCTCTCACTCCTCAAAGGTAAATAGAGTCAAAGGAAGCTGTTGACAATCATCCCACGTGGGGTGATGGTTGTGCATGACTGATTCCGTTAGAGAAGTCAGAACCAGTGACTTATCTCAGAATGATGGATTTTGGTATTTCCAATTGTACAAATCAGAGGTAGGAAAAGGAGCATATTCCAAGAAAGGCTGCTTGGTCCAATCTGCCCCCTGAGGAGGAGGGACTTCCTGGAGGGGAAGGAGAGGGGCTGGATCAGTCTGGGATTGGAGACAGGTAGCCAAAGGCAGAGAAGGCAAAGGGGAGGTGGAAGAGGTGACAGTAGGCAAAGAAGCCTGGAGCTTATAAGGCAGAAGATTAGAGTTAGAGATAGCCAGATCCTCAAGGGGATCTTCAGTAAAAGGGGGTATAACAGGATACAAACCAGAGGAGGTAGGAGTTGGGGAGAATGGAAAAGGAGGGATACAGGCCAGAGGTTTAGAAACAACGACACAACTGGGGGTTTCAAAAGAACATGCCTTTAACCATGGAGGTGGATTTTGGTCCAAACTTAGCATTGGTTGATATAGAAAAACTGGCCAGGGTGACCAGGAGTCCTTGTAAAAACCTACCAAACAGACTCAGTGACATGAACATACAGAGACCATGTCCATGTGGAGGGCCATCCAACATTAAATAAAGGTCAGGGGCCTGGAGCCTGCCTTTTGAAAGGCAGACACTGTAGTCCTCAGCAAATCCAACAGAGAAATTCTTTATCATGCATTCCAGAGGACTGGAGAGTTTAGAAGTCTGAGATCCCATATTGTTAAAAACCAGCAAAGGCAAATTAACACCGAAATCAGAAATTTAACAGGGAATCTACACAGCCTATGTCTTGGTTTAATGAATAGTGTCCAAGGGATAGGCCCATCAGGCCGTGACTTCATTAAACAGAATTATGGCCACAAACAGAACAGATTCTTACCTCTGTGGAGAGTTCAGATGGACTCAGGTTCTTCTGAGGTGATGGGAAGCCAGCAGTCATTTCTACTCCCTCCAAGCCAGATGAGAGGTTATGGGACCCTGGAACATCTCAGGGGCACCTCCCCATAACTTCTCCACCAAGACAGGGAGAACCAGAGTGAGACCACCTCCTGAGGTTGGCAAATCTCACTGGGACCTTCAAATGTTATAGCCA